>PGCI01000126.1:0-254688 GCA_002873125.1 Puccinia coronata f. sp. avenae | reverse complement strand
AAAATGCCGGAAAACCAAATGACGGGGGAAAAAAGAAAGTGGAAACGACCCACTTTTTTAACAAATATAGCCACCAATTTCCAGCCTTTGGCTCGAAGCTTGGGGTTATTGGCAAGGCTGATGGAGGGCAAAGTGCCGCTGACTAGTAATCCATGTAAGATGGGTTTTAGACAGTGATCTTCGAGGCTACAGCCGAGAGGACGAGTGACTTTAAACCAAAGTCAACGCTGAGCAAGTCGCCTAGGACTTCAGCCGCTCCAACCCGGTTCAAAGGGAGGCCAGTCAAATCGAGTACCTTGGGTGGTAGGGGTGCGGATTGCTTGATGATCTCACGAACTTTCATGATTCCCCAACCTTCCTCGCGTGTTCGACAGCATTCATCATAGAACAGTTCGAGACTCCGAGCCGTCCAGCCGTTGACGTTGGGAGATGGACCGATGGAAGTGTTTGGAGGGGTTGAAGTCGAGGAGGGATGATGAGTACGATTAGCAAGGAGGAGTTTGCGGGCTTGGTTGATTCTTAGCCTGTTGAGTTGGTCAAATGAAGGGGGTTGAGTATTGCTGATCGGGTAGATAATTTTGAGATCGGACATGATAAAATGGACTTTTTTGAGAGAGGAGACACTGAGTTGTAGGTTAGTTCCGGGAGGGGGAGGGGGTGGAGAGGAGGGGCGAGGGCGTTTGTTGGATTGAGGTTGTGGGAGGGCTCTGTGCTCGAGGTGATGGGCAGATGGTTGAATCTTGAGTTTGGGGATGATAGCGCTAGATGAGAAGAATGGGTTGAATTGGGCGGTGAGCTAGCAACAGGCTGATCGGCTGGAGGGTCGTGTATGGAATGATTTGAACTAGGTGTTGTATTGATAAGGGGAGATGCTGCTGCTGCTGATGATCTCGTCCTGGATCGACGGATTAGACCTTTCGGTGGTAGCACCACCCAGTCGTTTCCAGGCGCTCCCAACCCAGCCTGCGGCAGCTTGGACACCCTGCCCAACGCTGCTTCCGCCAGCTCCGACGACGGCGCCTAGGGGGCTCTCCTCGAGTGCTGCATAGCCTAGTTTGTTGCTGAAGGGGCTGAGGATATCGCGTTTGAAGTTGAACTTGGGCTGTGGCTGTGGGGATGGTTTGAGGATGGATCTGATGGGTTTCTGTGCGGGTACTCTTCGATGGGGAGGTGTACTGGGCCGTGGCGTGGGAGGATGATCGGGTGAGGGTAGGGCGGGGGTGGCTGCTGCTGGAGTGGGGTCGGTTACCGTAGGGCAGTTGGCTGGTTCCGCGTGGGGCGAGGGTGGGTCAGTGGGAATATGAAGGATGATGGGCTCTTCTTCGTTGAGCATGACTGAGCGTGTCAGTATTTTGACTGGGAGTTCTCCTACTTCAATCTCTTTATAAGTTGGCTCTTTTGACTGTTTCTCTGTTGACCATGTATTGACTGAAAGATATTTACATAGAGATGTTCCTCTTTTTCCAGTGCCAGTACTGTATGACATAAGCAGGCCCCCACTCATGTACAATGACGTCATCTCGACCATGACCCACTCCGGCGTGATCAACGTCCAGTGTGGCCTTTTTCTAATTTACATAGTGCACCCATCGAACGAACACCACTTCACTTCTATCTCCGAACCGCGCCAACTGCAGTCTACCTCCTCCCAGGATTAATCTTGACCCCCACTTCGGATAAGCTTACTCAACTGGATATCATTCTCGCATTGCAAATCTCGAGGCTGAAGAAGAAACGAGATCCTACATATCCATACGCATTCGATCGCGTATCACCCAGCTTCACTATTCTGATCCGACATATCCTCCTGCTCCGCGCCGTATTGGATCACCTCGAATGCTCAGCGTAGCTCAACATGAAGAACCCAGCCTCCGTTCCGGAATAGTGCTGCCTTGATCCCAACCCAGCAGAAGCGCCGTGGCTCTATCTATCGTCGCTTAGGGAAAGACCAGTGTAAGCCCACCTTTCGGAACTGCACCTTATTATATGCTTGTTCTCATTTGGCGTCATCCCCTTTATAATCAGATCTCGATCATCTTTTTCCATCCCCATTATCTGGATGGATAGATAGCTCCCGGAGAAAACATGATCGCCCGGTTTCCCTCTCCTCTTCATCAAATCGACTGCATACTTGATGATCAGCGGGGGGGAAAGAATCCAGCAAGCTCGGTTCCGTACCATGTGAGAGTATGGCAGTAGGAACCGTAGAATTAGTCACAGTTCATTAATCAGTGGACACAACCAAACAGGTCAATAATGTTTGATCAAGCATCTTCCCGATCAACTACCCGTTTGATAAGAGCTATCTTCGATGTCGTTTATTTATTTACCTCGCGCATTTGTTCTTTTCATCTGCTACATAGTTATCCGCATCAATTAATTATAGAATCAATTAATGCCTACTATGTTGCTCATATTGGTTTATAGTACCCTAGTTAAGTTTCGTGTCTTGACTGTGTCTCTCCATCTTCTGGTCTGTAACAAAATTCAAAAGTTTCCTCCCTGACAATCACATCTCTCTCTCCGGATAATCATCCACTTTAAATTACTCTCTGATACTTACACCTTCCTGGACATCGTCTCACCTCTCCATAAATTTCATCAACTGTACCACTTTTGCCAGACCAAAATATACTACATACATTTCACACCATGCCCCATTATGCGCTTCCATTGGCTACTCCCTTGCTCGATTACCTTCCGTATTTGACTTAACTCCTATCCCCACGTCCAGTGACAACACCCACCCAATCAACATGCCAAAAGCACTCGCTCGCTGCTAGAAAATCACCCTTCATTTCTTGCTGCCCTTCGCCTCAAGCGTCCCTTCTCTCCTACATTGATGCCGCCCGATAAAGCGCGCCCTCTGCTTCCCACACTAGTTCCAGGGGCAGTGGGCACACTCTTATCCCGCCGCTCTGCACACGTCCAACCTGCTGCTTTACCTGCTACTGACCCATTGGAATGCGTCCCATTGCTCGTCCGCCCCGCCGTCAATGGATTGCCTGTCCACTCCGGAGCTCATGATAATGTCCATCTTCATCATGCATCCAAGATGCAGATGGCGGATTATTTAAGAAGCTATCAGCAACTCTTCGCGGTGACTCCTCAAAGGTTTGTTTCAACTATCTTCCATCTACTTCACATGATATATCCTAATTGAGCTTGAACATGGGTTTCTTTCTCATGTGATTCAGAATGCGGATGATTGTTGAGGCGCTGATCGAGGCTCTTGAGGCGGGGTTAAGAGAGGAAGGCCAGCGCGTTGTGAGCATGCCCGCAGTTGCCAATTTATATCAAGAAATGCAAAACTGATATCTCTGTTGAAGCCTATGATACCCACATTTGTGTTTGGGTGGCCAGCCAACGAGAAAGCTGCTTCATACTTGGCCGTGGACTTAGGTGAGCTGATGAATCATATAACTGTTAATGGCTGAGGTACATACTGCATACGTGGATCCGGATTAATGGATTCATTCACCCCTTAATTTATCCTGCCGGATAAAGGGAGTTCCGATGTCCGTGTGTGGCACATGGGATTGCAAGATGATGGCCAGTTTGAAATCACTGAAGCAAAGTATAAATTGCCGAAGCAAGAGCAACAAGATGGGGAGAAGTTGTGTGACTTTGCCGCAGAATCTTTACACAGGTAAGTTGCTCCGTTCCTTGATGGAACACTGATCTCTTTTTAACATGCTTGAGCCTCTTTTTTCCGCTGATTGAACTTCAGGTTTATTAATGACCAATACATGGACGATGATGGGAATTTACTACTAGACGCCAATACCCCATTAAGCTTCACTTTCAGTCACCCTCGCGCGTAAGTTATCTCTGCCTGAACTTCTTTGTCTCAGAAAAATGTGACCCACCTCGCCGATTCTCTTGCTTTGACATTGCGTGGATCTAAATTTAATCGATGGACTCGGCGCTTGCTTTAGGCAAAAGGATAGCAATCAAAGTGAGTGGATTCCTGGGATCAAAGACTTTGAAGGACCCGATTTGGAAGGACGTGACGTTGGCGAGATATTTTCAGAATCATTGAGAAAATTGGTGAGAAGCTCTTGTTTGTAGCCCTGAATCTGATAACTCCCATAGGCTGAATACGGCTGTTACACATACAGAAAGTGCCCATCAAGCTCACTTCAGTGTTCAATAACACCAAAGGAACCACTCTTCCATTGTCTTGCGTCCGTCCGGCTACTCGAATCGGCCTCTTCTTTGGTAGAGGCTACAATGCCGCTTACATGGAGATGGTCTCCAATATCCCTAAGATAGCCTCACTCAGCCTTCCTCCTAAGGCCGAAATGGCGATTAACTGTGAATGGGGGTCTTTTGACTCGGGGACCCACGAACACCTCCCTCAAATCAAGTATGATCGTTTGGTTGATGAGATGTCTGAAAGGCCGGGAGAACAGGCATTTGTGAAGATGATTTCCGGCCTCTATCTTGGCGAAATTTTCCGAGTCATCATCGCTGAGTTGATTGAAGTGGGGATCTTGTTTTGGGGGCAGGATACATGTGAGATGGAGAAGAGCTATTGCTTTGATACTGATTTCCTTGGCTTGATTGAAGGGTGTGCAAAGAACGAATCCTCTGCTTTTTTATTTAATCTGTTTCTTTAACTGACAAACAATGCGTTTGATCCAAGTGACTGTACAAAGGAATTGTTGACTGTGGCAGGGATATTTAAGCATTTCTTTGGGTTGGATACCGCGATCTCCGAGCGCCAGTTCTTCCGACGTGTGGCTGAGTTGATTGGGACCAGGTCCGCTAGACTATCTGCTTGCGGCATAGCAGCTATCGTATCCAAGATGGGTATGGTCGACACTGGGTGTGAGGTAGCTGTCTATGGTAATCTATACAATGTGCGCTGAAAGTACTACTGATATGTCGGCACGATGGTGCTATCTGTGCATCACTCACTCCCATCTTGCGTGTTTCTTTATCTTTACACAGAAATACCCTCAGTTTCCCCAAAGAATACACGAAGCTTTGGTAGATATTTTCGGTGAAAAAGGTCGCTTAATTGTGAGTGACTTCGGCACAGCCCCTCACAAGATTCAGCCTAACTTTCTTGATCTTTAGAAAACGTACCACACCGAGGATGGCTCCGCAGTGGAGAGTGGAATCATTGCAGCCATGGCCAAAGCAAAACTAGCGGAGAGCAATTGTAACCATGGTTAACGTTCTCATGAGGCCGCCTTTCTTTCTTCTTCATGATCAGGGGATGCCGGAGGTTTGCGCCCAGACCACCATTATCAACACGCGGTCTTTTTTTTTATTTTGAACAAAAAACGGATCTGTTATCTCCTTCTTCATTTTATCTCTTAAGACAAAAACTACATAAGATATCCCGGTCATCTTGGGATGACTGGGGATTGTACTCACATCATTAGAAATGAGGTTGTAAAAAAATCAGATTAGTTTGGGAGGTCAACTCTTTTTCTTCATAACTGTCTTTCTATAGACATTTGCTAGTTGTTCATTTTTGTATCTACTTTCTCCATCCATTTATTCTGAATTGAGTTCAAGAGTGGACCAACAGAATCCAAGTCAAATCTCCCTTGCCTTTTCCCTGCATGTGTGCTTCAAATACACATATTCTAGTTTATATTTCCTACTATTCAATGAAGCTATCTCCTCCAGGACATGATTAGAATATCTGTCAGTCCCAAGGATTTTCCAAGTTACCCAAATGTCTTCTTATAGTCACAATAAAACATAGCAGAATAAACCATCTATGATTTGTGTAATGTTTCCTTGAATATCATTGATAAAGTGAGAATATCATCTTATATCAGGTGGGCCATGGGGCTTTCCCACAGGTATACCCTCAGGTACATCCTTGTCCTACTCATCCAAGTAAGTAACCCATAGAAACCTTCCTGTTTGTGGCAGCATGATATCTGACTACTTTCTTCACATAAGCGCAGCACTTTTTGACTTTTAATTCATGTTGAAATAGTTTATAGACAACTCAGCATTCAAGAAAATAAAGTATTTCAAAGGCAGCACAATAATTTCCAATGAGAGTAAATGTAAAGGATTAAGGTTGATAGATATTTCATGATTGAAATTGGACAGTTTTTAAAACAAATTTATGATTTTTTCAACAAGAAACAAGAAAGTCAAGTATTCTTATTTATCCAAAGCAAATACCAACCTTCCATTCTGAACACTTGTTGCAATATTTTATGCAAGATGGCAGAATTGCCTGTTGGAGTGGTTACCCAGAAGGACAAGCTCCTGAGACAGGCAATCCTGACATCTCTCTTATGGGAGAAACATCTCTGAAAGAAGGTTAAACTGGAAGGGCCAAGATCTTACTGGACCTTCTTGTCTGACCATTTAATTCAGGCAGCCACTCAAGTGAAAGTAGGGAAGTGCCACTTATTCAAAGCTACATGCAATTATTTCAGAGTGAAACAAAACAACCGGGATGTTTGGGGGAGATTCACAATCATTTACATATGCCAGCTTGGGAGACTTTTTAATGAATGAGGTGTAGACAGCTGCTAGAATGTAATGCGTGGAACTGTGAGGAGACGTGTTGTAATGACAGGAAGGGTGACTAAAGCGGTGGACGGGGAAAAATAGAAGCGTTCAAGAAAAGAGTAACACTGGTTGGAGAAAGTATCCTTCAAGGATTTTAGTACTTGCGTTGGTTGACGAGATGAAAACAAACGACACAAGTTTGAAAAAAGGACGACCTGAATGTAAATGTCAAGGAAAAGTGAAAATAAAGCAAAATTCGTTTTTGTGTTTTTGTGCGTGACGGTCGGTCACGGTTTCTTGAGCGGCGGAAAATCAGGAAGGAAAAAAAAAATAGAACGAGCAAACAGATCTAGCTCAAACAACTCGTTGACCGTAATCAGCAAGATCTAGCCATAGAACGACTTAATACAAGAAAACAATATCAGATGAATCGTCACTATCCTCACTGTTGAGTGCGGATGATGATATCGATAAGTTGTCCACGTTGTTCAAAACCTTCGTGGTAGTGGGGGGCAAGTCCGAATCCGTTTTGGAACTGGCGGCGTCGTTACTACCATGACTTTGGATATTGGGTTTGGAGTTTCCTTGAGCTTTCTTTTGGGCTTTGCTTGTCGCGTTCTCCTTTGTGTTACTTATAGCATGACTTGCGCCTTGAGTCTCGTTTCTTGTTACAGCTTGATTTTTAGAACCACTATCGTCAGTGCACTTGATTTTAGAATCGCGGCTTTCGATTTCGTCGCCTGCTACGTTTGACTATTAGTTTGATATTTTTCCTTTCCTTCCGGCTTTACTTGATCGCCACCGCGATTCGTGTCGCCTTCTGAGGTACCGGAGGGATCAGCTCCCTTTGCGGCGTCACTATTAACTGGCGTGCCAATCCGCGATTCGTAAACGATTTTTAGCTCCGTCAGTGCGCTGGTCATGCTGAGCGTGTCGTCCGAGAGCGGAGCTGTGACTTGGATATTGTCCGGCAACGTGACCGTGTGATTTGATGGTCGTGTTTCCATCTCGATAGCTGCTCGAAATAGGTTTTCTAGCACATAGCAGAGCGGTACGTGTATAGCGTTGTCCAACAGTTCCTTGAGCGTCGTTGAGCTCGATGCGGGTTGATTGTGAAGAATGTCTTCAACGTCAGCCATCAGATTGGGAAACAAATCTTGTAGTTGTTTGACTTTGACCGCCGTGGCATTGGGTTGATTTGTCGTTTCCACGATCTTACGCCAGACGGCTTGATGTTGTCGATCGTCGACAATGGAGATATTGGAGGTACTGGCTTTGATGAATTCCGAGTTTAGGATCTTCCAGGGTTCTTCGAGTTTTTGCAAGATTGCTTGAACCACACGAATTGCGCTGAGAAACAGTTCCGATCGAAAGTGCCAACTCACCAATGGAGCACATAGAAATGTCTGACTAAGCGCATCAATGAACCTCGAGCTGATAAGTATAGATTCAAGAAATCCCAACTGTTCGTCCTCCTTTCCACTGACGACCAGCAATGCATGCGCTACTCTCATGTAACGAGTCAAAGCCTCGTCACCATAAAGGTGCGTGACCTTCGCCCCGTGCTTGAAGGCTAGTTTGTACTGATTTCTTACAAAACAAGAATCAAGTTGCTCTAACAGCTACGTGGGAAACAAAGTAGAACACAATTTCAATAATTCCCATGAGCAAGCTGCAACTAGTCCGAGGGTTCAATGAAGAATTGATTTACCTCGATCCAGATTAACGCTCGACCAGTCGCACAACATTTTATGGCCTCACAATCTGTCTCGTGGAGAGGCCCTAGGCAATTCCACTTGCAATCGCGGACACCCATGCATCCTTTACATATTGTCTCGCAACACTTTGGACAATTATGGTGAATCTGGTCCGGCGAGACCTGGTAATCAATAGAACTTGAGGGGTGGGTATTGTGCTACATAGAAAGATCTTTATTGAGACGTACCTGCGGAGTAAATTGGATGGCAGACTCGCAACCCCTACATGAACGAGTCTTTCGAATTTGATATTTGAGACGAACCAATTGTTGATCAGGCCCATTGGATGGTGTCGAATCAGAAGGGCGGGTACTACTGGGTAACGAGGAGGTAAACGTGAATTGCCCATCTTGGCCTCGGGCACCCATGACTTGCGAGCGGTTTCATTGGCTTGATGGGTCGTCGGAGGAAGTGCCCTCTTTGGAAGCGAGTGAGTCACTTGCGAGGGGATGGGCGGACCCGTGATTGCCGGATTGAGAAAAGGAGGGGCAACCGCCCGTATGCAATCTACTACTTTCTCATGACTGTGGCAAAAGTCTGCCATCTGCAGCGAACAGATACCTTCATTCTGTGCCAGCAAGCGTAAATTATTGTCATTCGACAGCAAGACAATCACTTGGCCCGGATCATCAGATCTTGCTTGGCGATGAAGTTGACGGGCATATATTAGTATTCTGGTATCGGCGTTCTTGGTCTTTAAAAAGATGAGAAATAAAAAGTATCCGGTCAGTGCCATCCGCAAACCAGCACTGGCTGGGTATTGCTAATTGGTAACTCACGTTTTGGACTTCATCTGATTCTTCGTCCCTTTTTTGAAGGACTACATTCGAAAAGCCAGGTCTGGTAAGAGTGAGTAACCATCGAGTCGCTTGCCTTGACAACAAGGCCATTGTTTGGTGCGATGAACATTTCCCTTTCTGGAAAACCTGGACCATTTGTTTGCGATTTTTTTGGGCATCTAGCTCCTGTATGACAGCGGCTGGGACTAGAAGTCGGCAACTTGAACCGAGGAGGGGAACCAAAGCTTGTAAGAAATGTTGGTATGCTAGGAGTATATTTGTATCTAGTACGATGTCAATCCTATTGATCTAATGAAGTAGCAGATGAGCTTCAGTGTACTTGTTAGAGAAGTAATAAAACTGAGGGCGAGAATTCAGACGGACCTCACTACCCCCTGGTTGACTGCCGGTATTTGGCAGTTTTTTCCTGTTTGTTTGCGCTTGAATGATCAGCTCGAATGCCATGTAGATTTTATTTCAGGAGAGAGAGAGCCAGAATACAATTTACTTCGAGCAGACCGAGGTTTTTTTTTTCGTCCTCGGCGAGTAGAAGGCATCCCGGGGTTCGAATCACCAACATTGTCGGAGCGTTTTTGTTGATTCAGAGGGGAGCCCAAGATGGCGGACGGATTTACACACAAGAGTGATTCGCGCTGCGGTAAATTGGCAATGGGTCTGGCAGGAAATCGATTTATAGGTTGGCAGGTCTGGTGGGGAGGGTTGATTGAGGGTTGATTCCCCTGCATGTTGTGCTGGATGGCGCAATTCTAAGTATAATGTGATGAATGGTAATATAATGAGTTGAGGAGTATATGTGGGTTAAAATGAATTGGAGGCATGGCACAAATTGGTGAATTGGGAGGTTTGTTTGAAATTGGGACACTTACCACACCCTGGGTCCAGCCTGGATTGAATTGGTACGATTTTCCAGCAAGGAAGGCCGGTTGATTTGCAGAGGATGCCTGGTCTTCATCTTTTTCAAGTTGATCGAGCGCAGTGGAATATGATCAAGAAGCATGTATGTGAGTATTTCAGCTTGAGAAGCAGAAAGGTGCTACATGGACTAACGTTTGGTTGGGTCCCGTGAAGGGAAAGGGAATGCAAAAGTGAGATGAAAAGGCAAGGATGTGCCCACGAGTGGTGAATGTTCAGTCAGTGAGCTTCAGACACGTGACTTGAATGAATATTCGCGTACTGATTGGGGGAGGAAGACCCTGGTAGGAGAGGGAAAGACGTTCCAATTCCTGAGCACAGTTCGCAGGATCTGCTGAGCTTTGTGATGGTCGATGGGACGGATGGATTTGCTGATGCTGGTGCTGGTACTGCTGGTACTGCTGGTACTGCTGGTACTGCTGGTGCTGCTGGTGTGAGTGTTGGTGCTGGTGCCTCTGCTTGTGCTGAGAGTGGTTCTGCTGTTGGTGCTGAGATGGTGCATGATCGGTGTCTGACTGAAATCGGTTTCGCTTGTTTTTTTGATGCTGCCGATCAGTAAAGTACCGGCGCTTCGGCGGCATGTCTGGTTCTGAGGCCGGGATAGATAGACTGGGGAAAGAAAGCTAGACTGCAAAGATGGGGAAAGGAGAAGGAACGAAGGCGTGTGCTATATAGGTGAAGCCAAATCGGACATCGATCAACTGGAAAACGCTTCTTACTGGTGGGTCTCCGCTCTGGGTCGTAGTCACTCTAGTGAAAGTCAAGGAGGTACCGCCCCAGCAGAGTTAGCTATGTATGGTCCGGACGCGACTGCCCCAAGATGCGAGCCATAGCCGTCTGTGCTTCTCCTGGACCGACATTTCCAGTGCTTGGGAGAGTTGGATCAAAACCATCGTAGACACTCTACATAATACTTCCCTAGGAGCCACCCAGATTCTCATGGGGTGGTGTAAACTTTGGGAGCGCTTTATGTAAGGTATAGTACGCTCTAGTTCGGTTTCGCAGTCAGACTTATTTTATATTAAGCCTGACTTTTCAGCGTGAGCCAGTCATGTTAATTAATTATGTACGCGCTCATGAGCCGAGCAGGACAAGCTTGGTCATGGAGCATCCGGGGGGAGTGGCCCTCGCCGGAGGAGACTGGATGGTGGCTCATGTCCCAAATGACAATGGCTTGAAACACTGCTGAGTCCACGCAGCACTCACCAGTTGGTTGATTATAATATGGTCGTGCTTGATCGGCCGCGCTGGGAAGACGTGCAAATTAGCTGACGATGAGAAATGCGGCACGGTCAGCAGGATCACTCATACACGGAAGATGGGTCACCAGTCTCGACGATTTTATGCTCACCTGGCGATGAGCTGCGATCAGGACGCGTCAGCGTTGGCAAAATCAAAACAGTTCTGGTCTCCAACTTGGATGGAAGAGATTGGGGTCAAACCCTGCCTGGGGAACCGGAGTATGTATACACGCAGATGCGGCCCAGTCTAGTCTACATACATAGACTATACATTCAACATAAATAAATGGTTAGGGCTTGGTGAACCATGATGAATAAGGTTTTCAGCTTAACTCTAACTCAGGCTGGTTAGGGGCTGCTGATCTCTGCTGACGATGGGGTACATCATGCTACGTAATATGGTCTGTAACGCTCGTTTGGGCAGTCTCTCCAGCCCCGCTTGACACAGCCAAGTTAGATTGGAGAAGCTGCCCAGACGAGTTTAGGGCAAGGTTTTAGGGACCACCCAATCTTGGCAGGTGAGCCAAATGACGGTGGCCGGTTTCCAAAAACACTGCCACCATCAAGGCTTCCTTCCCCTTCAAGATGGCCGGATCAGCCTTGGAACCAACCATCATGGATCCGAAATCCTTGACCTCGAAGCTTCCAAACCCGAAGCCAGGGAGCTAGCTCAGCAACTTGAAGCAATCAACAAAAAAAAATTCAAAAAAGAACAATAATATGCTAAACAAAACCTCAATAAAAAACGAGCTCACGTTAACGACGATTGACACATAAGGATTGCAAACAAAACGCTATTATCAATCAAGGCAGTTTGCGAGTTGATCCGATCTAATGTGCTGGAGAAAGGGATGGGAAGGAAGGCAGCAGCGGAAGCGTTTGAAGTTTCAATCCGTCAGGTCTATTGTATCATCCAAGAAGACCCTAAGCAAAAAAAGATCAATTGAAAGCGCCCTGGAAAGCTTACTGACAAGATGGTCACGAGTCTGCTGGTGTTCATAGAAGAAAAATCAACGTCCACTCAGAAGGAGATGGTTCACTTCCTCCAAACTACCTTTTCAGTCTCAGTTTCCACTCAGACCATCAGCAACTTACTTGGAGACCTGGATGTGACTTGGAAGCAATTGACCAACATCCCGGCATCCTGGAACCAACCAAATCTACTTGTACAACAAGCCAATTTCGTGGGGCGCCAAGGTTTGGACCTTGAACGACCAGTGGTTTTTGTTGATGAATCTGGCTTTGATCTGCACTCTGGCAGATCCCATGGATATGCCCCTTCTGGTATGCGCCGGATTTTTGGTACTCAAATTATATGTAGTGTTGACATTTTTTGTTTGAAGGTCAACCGTCTGTCTTGAGTCTGGTTCCAAAGGTAAAGCAAGTCACATTAATTGGTGCCATCTCTGAAACTGGCTACGTACACCACAAGATTTTAAATGCGGATGGTAAAAAAATGACCAGAGTTGGAGCCAACGACTTTCAATCACCATAATTGACAATGCCCCAATACATAGGGGGAACAATTCAAAGAGGTTGTAAAGCAGCTTGAAAAATCAAAAGGAATATAGATTGAGTTTTTGCCCCCCTACTCTCCATTTCTAAATCCAATTGAGTACTTGTTTCATTCTATCAAGACCCATGTTTGCTCAAAGGCACCCCAACACCAAGCTGCCTTAGTGGCCAAGGTCAAAACTGGTATTGAGACAGTTATCACCCCTGAGAAGAGTAAAAAATTCTTTGACCATTGTAAGAAGTTCTATCGCTCGTGCCTTAAGATGCAGCCAATCACTGGTAACATCTTGACTTCTCCCTTGTAAAAATTTCTCTTCGTTCTGATCTTACATGTATCTATGTAGATGAGCAACCTAACAGAGACGTACTAGATAGACAATTACCCAATAATCAAGCAGTACTGATTGGCAGCTTTGATGGAAGTCTGCCAAGTCAAACTTTAGTATTACCACACCCAACTTGATGAGCTGCCAAGCAAGAGTTTAATTGCTGCCCAGACAGCTTTATAACATGCCATGTGGGTTTTTCAAAAACCACTTTCATTTTTGTAGCTGCCCAAACAAGCGTTACAGACCATACATATTTACAACACTGAACTGATATAAAACAACCACCGACTGATCCATGCAGCTTGCCTTCTTTCAGCACGACCAGTCTTCTGCCCAGAACCATCCCCCAATCCAAACAGGATGCATTATTGACACTACAAACATTTGTAACTTTACCCAAAGAAAAAACTACTATTTGGGTTGGCAAAATGTTAACTTTTTTCAACAAAATGGCTCAGTAATAAAAATTGAGCAAAACTGAGCATGCTCAGCAAAATCCCCTAAAGTGGCCAGAATGAATAAAAATGATTTCTGCTCAGTTTGTAAAAAACATGCTGAGCATGCTCAGTATAGCTTATTTTTCACTTCTGACCATTTTCTGTAAAATTGGGTATATGTTTTTCCCATCCCAAGTTCACATTTTCTTTCTGGGTAGAATTGCAAATTTTTGTAGTGTGATGTCCCTTATTTGAGAGAACTGTGACACTGGCAATACCCAGTGTGAAAACTCAAAACGGGTGATACTCTGTCCACAGCCCAATACGCGTGGTCAGCTCACTCCGTGTCCGGTTCCGGTCTCCAAGCGGTGAGGAAAAGAGAACGGAACCGGGCGTGGGACAGGGACAGACTATATACATGATACTGCGGATAATCTCACATGCACATGGTTAGGTTTCAGTGATATCCATGACAGCTTCCTCACGTGTCACAGGCCTATCTCAACACCCAGCGCGTTTTCACACAAGGGCCCTCGTGATTGAACACACAAAACACTCAGTCTCAGGTTTTGTTTCCTGAAGGATAATGAACATTCTGACTGCCCCCCACCGCACACCTCAGCTTGTTTCATCATAGAATATGAGCTGAAGGAATGTGGACACCAGAGTTCTACATCCAACCAGGAGAAGTTGGAAAACTTTTTGCATGCTGAATGATGAACCCCGCCTCACGGTCCTACTCCAACTTGCCAATTCTGAAAAGACAGCACTGGAAGTTTCTCCCTAAGACCATCTACATTAGTTGCTTAGTTTTGAGACTAGTATAGTACCTGGGTTAAGCCGGACTACCCTTAGTCCCCAAGTGCAACCACATTGGTCAGGACTAAGCTAGGAATAGATACCGTTAATTTCATCAATTTGAGTCAACTGCATCGGCTCTCCACTACCACCTACAGTTACTACCATGGATAACAGACAAAAAAGAAACAAAAGCAAAGAAGACAAGCTGGAAGAAGGCTTGTTGAAAGTCTCCTTGAAGATGACAATAACCTTGAATGGCTCCTAGACTCTGACAAAGACAAACTGGACAACTCAAAGAAACAAATCCCAAGAAAACCAAACAAGGAATGCAATCACTTGTTGTTCCATGATAAATTGATGAACAACTACTTTTTGAAGGTTCCATATACAACAATAAAGATTTTGCACAGCATTTTCAATTGTACAAACCGGTCTTTCGCCAAATTATTGAACATCTAACTGACCGGTATCCCTACTTTCTCTGCCGCCCCAATTGTACTGGGAAGTTGGGACTCAGCCCGGAGCAGAAAATCACTGCTGCTCTGAGGCAGCTAGCATATGCGGTTCCTTTCAACTCAACAGAGAAATATTGCAGGCTTGGAGAAACAACTGCACGCCAGAACTTGGAGATGTTTTGCACCGGCATTCAAGAGATTTACGGTGAAACTTATCTGCGACCCCCAAATGAAGCCAACTTGATATCAATTCTTCAAGAAAATCACGCAAGAGGCTTCCCTGGCTGTTTGGGAAGCCTTGATTGCATGCATTGGGGTTGGAAAAACTGCCCAAAAGCGTTGGCTGGACAGTTTAAAGGAAAAGAGAAAGGTCCAACTATTGTGCTTGAGGCGTTTTGACCCACAATACTTGGATCTGGCATAGTTTCTTTGGCACATTGGGCTCATTAAACAATATCAATGTTCTCAACCAATCTCCTCTTTTCCGATCCTTCCTGGCCGGAACATCTTGGAACATCAAATTTGAAGTCAACGGGAATCACTACTCAAATGGCTCCTACCTTGTTGACGGCATATACCCCAATTGGTCTTCTCAGATCAAGTCAAAAGGACTTCTGTTGTCCAACCAAGCAACCGAACTCTTCACCAAAGTGCAGAAAGCAAAGAGGAAGGACATCAAGCAAAGCTTTGGCATACTTAAATCATGCTTTCAAATCCTTGAAAAACCAGCTTTGCAATGGTATCCTGGCAATTTAACCTTGATTATGAAAACATGTATTATCCTTCATAACATGCTGGTCAAATATCAAACAAATCCAAAATGAATTCCCCCCTCTTCCATCTTCCATTGTCCTAATTCCACCTCGCTCAGAGCCATTTTGTCTTTGGGATCAGCGCATCCGGAAAATTGAAATGCAATCTTTGGAAGTCCACCACAGGCTCACAGCTGATCTGATTGCTCACCTTTGGGATGAGAATGGTAAAAATCAGGACAGTTCCTCGGAATTGAAGCCCGATTCACCTCCCAACTCAGATGGATCAGCTTTATGAACATCATTGTTCTGTATTTATATCTTCCCTCTCTCCTCCGTTCGTGAAATGAAAATGATCATATTGCTTTGGGTTACAGACTTCAATCTTCGAGAGAAAACACTTTTTTGAGAGATGCACCAGGGGAGAGGAGGGGGCACTCCCCAGGGAGTGCCATAGCTCAACTTTTTTCTGTAACTCTGGTGGATACCTCCCCTATACATCTTTCTTTGAACTTAACAAAGTATTGGTTAACCCACGTTGAAGTAATCTTGAGCTTGACTGGAATTTAGTTCATTCTGTATGAAAAAAGATACTCAAAACAAATTTGTAATTCAAGTTGAATTGTTCTTCAATTGATAAAATGATTCTGGGGAAAATCCAGACTGTTTGATTGAAATTTTAGTAGTGTACAAAAACATTATTCAGGAAGGATGATAATTTTCCAACAGATCATCATGGTCAAGATCTTCTTTGAAAAAATTGGTTAATAATTGTGTTATACTATTCAATTTTTTACCTTCTGCATCCAAATAAATCTAAGAATTTGCCCTGACATTAGCAAAAATTTGCTGCAATTGTACCACAACATGTGACAAAATGGTAGCCCTCTCAGTCCAAAAACTGATTGAATTCACTCCAGGGGGTGTTAGGGTTCAGCTGGAAATCATGTTGCATTGCCACACACTTTGTGGTAAGAGGGGTTTTTCATTTATTTATATATTCTCAGCTTCATGTTCCATTTCTGTTTTTTGTGAAAGGAAATTTTGACAATGTCCCCCTATCCCGCTTGAGTGGAATAGGGGGACATTGTCAAAATTGGTTTCACATCCCATAACCAACACAAACTAGTAATCATCCATGAAAGACCCAGCCTGTTAACCAGTATGTCTGTGTAACATGCATTTATTGAGCAATTTTAGTCCATAGTCATGATTAAGTTGAGCTAGAATTCAAACTAAATTCAACAAAAGTTGTTGATCATAATCTCACAATGTTTAGCACATCACTTCATCATTATTTCACCTCCATTTTACCTTATTGAAAGGAATAGTTCATCAACAATTTGTGATTGACTTCTGACAGAGTTCAGACCAAAACCAGGGTCAACTTAAGCTATGGCACTCCCTGGGGAGTGCCCCCTCCTCTCCCCTGGTGGTGTGAGAGAACAATTAGAAAAAAACAAGGAAATTTTTCTCTTTTCAAGCGGTGAGACAAGTAGAAACTTGATTCAAATTTCAAGCTGTGAGATGAGTCAAAAATTCAACCAATTCAAGGTGGGATCTACATATTGTGATTCATCATCAAAGCCAGGGAGGTGGGAGTCATCATTAGGTTCATCTTCATCCTCCTCCTCAGAATCTTCCTGATAAACCGGCTCAGAGTTAGCTTGTCTGGATGAGTTATCAGCCTCCAAACAAAAAGGGTATTGAGATGAGTTTGCTTCAGAAGTGGGCAGTCCATGGCCTTGTTTGTGCGATTGGGGGGCTGCTGATGTGCCATTTGCATTGACTCTGATTGCCAAATTTTGGAGGCAAGCCATGATTTGTCTTCTAGACTCCACAAAAAACTGTCAAGATTCTTTGTCAGGACATTGATTGAGATCCTGTAACATGATTACACAATCAGCTTCCATCTGATTTATCATAGCCAATTGCTCCTGTATATTGTTGGCTTGAGTCTCTTTGGGAATATGTTTGACCGAATTGGCGTGCAGCTTTTCAGTGAGCTTCAATCTTTTGCAATGGAAATCGTCCTTGTCAAGCTTTTGCTTTGCCGCTTTAATTCCGGCTGGGAACTTCCAGTTGGTGTTGCTATTTCTTTGTGCGGATTTGGCGTCTTGTGTTGCTTTGGTGTTTGGTGCTGGAGTGCCAATATTGTCTCCAATAGGATTGGTTGTAGAAGTGGGTGCTTTGCTAGTGCCTTTCTTGCTTTGGCCATTCTTGGCTTTCCCCTTGGAAGCCATGTTTTGGAATTTTGAGACCTCCTTGAGAAGAGTCCACGCGCGTTTGTAAACAGATTGTTGGCCTTCTTCCTCAAAATAACCTAGCTTTGCTTCAGCTAAGCAGTCCGATGGTGCAGAGCCCAAGGCTGGGTTATCAGCGATTTGGTTGTAGATCGCATTGAAGAGGAGAGCTGCCCTCTGCATATTTTTCCACCTACATTGAGACAAAACGATGAGATCAAGACCAAAAAGAGAATGAAAAGGGAAAGAAAATGATCTGCATTGGAGACTTTTGGTGTCTCTGTACGGACCAGGCGCAAATCTATTGTAGTCCTCCGCAATCTTTTTAAAGAATTCATCCTTCCCTTGTTGATTTGCCGTAATTGGATTCATTGAAACCACAGACCAGCTTTTGGCAATTTGCTCATCTTCTTCAGGCAGGAAGTTGGGAGTTTGTTTGGTTTTTGGTTGGGTTTCAGATGGCATTTTTGGTGTGGTGGGGCGGTTTATTGTTGTTGGGGTGGTTTTGTATGTTGATGCCTCCTCTGTGGGTAGAGGTAAATCATTTGCTAGTCTTTTTTTTACTTCCAGGACTAGCGAGGAATAAATCTTGTTCCCACTAGACCCAAAACTAGCTCTGGGCGAGTTTAATCTGGACTTAGTTTGCCCCGGTGCGGTTGCAGCAAGGATTAACTTGTGCTAATCTGCGCTATAACCGTGACCAATGCGGATGCTCTAAAACAACAAAATTTGCCTGAATTCCATCCAGTGTTTGTTAATCTCTGGAAGATGAGGAATCATCATGGAATAAGAAGTTTCATGTGCCTTGGCTTTTTTCAGCTCAGATACCTTTGAGTTTTCTTTGTTGGAGCCTTGGCTCATGTCAATGACATTTTTGGCGTCTTCAGGCTGATGGGTGTTGGAGGCATTGTCTGATGGTATCACACCCTTCTTTGGTTGTTTGTGGGTGACTTTTGACACAGTAGTTGAAGCAGTAGATGTGTGCCGAGATTGTTTTTGATTGGAACTTGAAGACTGGCTGGCCACATGGTTAGAAGTCTTTTGTGAAATGTGTTCCACCTCCGAAGACAATTTGTGAGTCCGCCTCTGAGACTGTTGTAGGACTCCTTGTGGGACAAATAATAATATTTGGTAAAGTTCCGGCTGGGGGAAGTAAATTGCAGAATAGGTTGAAGGGCTATTACAACAACTTACAGGTGGTTTATTGGCCTGCCCCTTTATGAAATACTATACAGCTTGTAAGGAATCTTAAAATCAATATTTAATAGAGTTATGGCTGATTTCAAGATTGAGTAACTAAGTATAGTAATCTCAATCAGACTTAGATCACCGTAATCAATACACTTGCGGATGGGTTCAACGTATAAGGTGGATAAACAACCCAGTGGGATTGATTATATGAATGTGTGATGGTTTATGTTGATTTTTATGTTGTTGATGAATGATGATGAGTTTGTAATGATCTCTTCCTTAAACAATTGCTTGATAAGGCACTTTAATCAATACTAGAGCTCTGTAACTACTACTACTTATGTTTGATAATGGGGTTGTATAATAAGCTGTTGATGGCAAACTTATTGATGATTTGTTGGGTTGCTTGGTACTCTAATAGACACTCTACACTTTAACTGATAACACTATCACACTTCTAACTTAATGACTAATAACAACTCTGGTGATGGGACATTCCCATGTAACACTAATAACTACTAATCAATCTGGTGATGGGACATTCCCATGAGGTGATGGTGATAAAACTCCATGAGGGAAAAAGAGCAATCTTGTGGGGAGAAGCCCTCCTTTTATAGAGAAATATGAGGCATTTTTTGCTCCAAGGCAGTCACATATGAGGCATTTTTGCTGCAGGGAACACCTCTTCTGCATTGCCTCCTGATAAGGTAACCAAGAGACCAAGCCACCAATACATACTTGTATTCTTCCAATCTTCCATACATACTAATACATAACAACAAAACATGCCACAGATAAACAATGAAACCTTCCAATCTTCCATACAGTACATCCCATAGCAACCTCTAATCTTCCATGAATGCCCCGGAACATTCCACTGTACTTGGTTTCTAAGACACCAGTCCATACTAGAATATTCCTATCCAGCCACATGGCAACCTTGTTTCCAACCTGTCTCCAAGCACTACTCCTTCCAATTCCAATATTCTCAGGGTCTAGGGATTCCCTCCCCTTTTGTCTTTCTTCCCTGTTTCCTCGTTATTTGATTACTTCTTCCCGCCAACCTCCTAAATACTGAACCGTGTATCCTTAAAAGCGTGCTATCCTCCTCTTCTATATACATTGTTCCCTCCTTAAGTTATGAATTGTTCCTTTTTGGCATTGGAGCGCAAGTGGAACACCACACTGTGAGTCTGATGGATTTGTAGTGGATTTTCTCCTAGGGGCTAACAAACGCCGAGTGTTGTTGTCTGGGCGAATGAACTTGGGATCCGATTTGACTGGAGTGATGATTTGAGTCAATTGGCGGGAGGGAGTAGCAGTAGCCAACGGTGAGGGAGAATGCGGGGCCATCTTGGAAGGTTTCCGAAGTGAGTGGCCGGGGGTGAATGAAAGCTGATTCAATCCCTCAGAAAGACACACCGCTTGTGTGCATTACCAATCACAAGGGGAGGGATGGGCAGTTCCAATGGTTGTGATGTGGGCAAGCAGCCAGGAATTGGTTGTTTAGGAGGCCCCCAGGGGGAGTGTGCGGCGCAGTCTCACAAAATTGTAAGACTGCAACACACATTCCCTTGGACCATTGGATGCTCATTTATTGCAATACTTATAAGTATCGGCAAGGATTGGATTGGATTCTAATGCACAAGCCATCCAATAGGGGCTTGATAGCGGCACGCCCGAAGGGCGTGCGCACGCCCCCCCAAACGCCTAAAAAAAAGGCGTGCGGGGGCTGCACGCCTTCCCACACAGGCGTGCAAACCCCCGCACGCCCTCCCCCGCATGCCGCACGCCGTCCGCACGCCTACAAATGGCGTGAGGACGGCCGGCTCGGCGTGCGGCCCCGCCAGACAGGCGTGCTGGCCATGCACGCCTGTCTGGAGGGCGTGCAGGCCTAGCACGCCCTCCGGACAGGCGTGCACGGCTGGCACGCCTGTCCGGCCAGGCTCACGTAAGCCTCTCGAATCGAGAGGCTTACGTGAGCCCCTTGGTGCCCTTATAAGGGTACCAAACGGTACCCTTATAAGGGTACCAAAAGGTACCCTTATAAGGGTACCAAAAGGTACCCTTATAAGGGTACCAAGTGGTACCCTTATAAGGGTACCGTTTGGTACCCTTATAAGGGTACCGTTTGGTACCCTTATAAGGGTACCGTTTGGTACCCTTATAAGGGTACCGAGTGGTACCCTTATAAGGGTACCGTTCGGTACCCTTATAAGGGTACCGAGTGGTACCCTTATAAGGGTACCGTTTGGTACCCTTATAAGGGTACCGTTTGGTACCCTTATAAGGGTACCGTTTGGTACCCTCATAAGGGTACCGTTCGGTACCCTTAAAAGGGGACTGAGTGGTACCCTTATAAGGGTACCGTTTGGTACCCTTAAAAGGGGACTGAGTGGTACCCTTATAAGGGTACCGTTCGGTACCCTTAAAAGGGGACTGAGTGGTACCCTTATAAGGGTACCGTTTGGTCCCCTTATAAGGGTACCAAGTGGTACCCTTATAAGGGTACCGTTCGGTACCCTTATAAGGGTACCGAACGCTTATAAGGGTACCGAGTGGTACCCTTATAAGGGTACCGTTTGGTACCCTTATAAGGGTACCAAACGGTACCCTTATAATGGTACCACTTGGTACCCTTATAATGGTACCACTTGGTACCCTTATAAGGGTACCACTTGGTACCCTTATAAGGGTACCACTTGGTACCCTTATAAGGGTACCACTTGGTACCCTTATAAGGGTACCACTTGGTACCCTTATAAGGGTACCACTTGGTACCCTTATAAGGGTACCACTTGGTACCCTTATAAGGGTACTGAGTGGTACCCTTATAAGGGTACCGTTTGGTACCCTTATAAGGGTACCACTCGGTACCCTTATAAGGGTACTGAGTGGTACCCTTATAAGGGTACCAAATGGTACCCTTATAAGGGTACCACTCGGTACCCTTATAAGGGTACCACTCGGTACCCTTATAAGGGTACCACTCGGTACCCTTATAAGGGTACCACTCGGTACCCTTATAAGGGCACCAAGGGGCTCACGTAAGCCTCTTGATTCGAGAGGCTTACGTGAGCCTGGCCGGACAGGCGTGCCAGCCATGCACGCCTGTCTGGAGGGCGTGCAAGGCCTGCACGCCCTCCAGACAGGCGTGCATGGCCAGCACGCCTGTCCGGCAGGGCCGCGCGCCGAGCCGGCCGTCCTCACGCCATTTGTACACCGCGGGTGCACCCCAACGTTCTCAGATCGTCAAGGTTCAGGTTCACAGAACGTTCCTTGGGAACACCCGCCCCAACGTGTCTGGTTGGGTCTATGGAAAAAGGTTCTGAAAACGCAATGTCAAAACAATGAGAAAGCGATTCTACGCCACTCCACAGCTGGTCAACCAACAATCTCAAAACAGAAAGGTGCCTGAACACTTTCAGAACTCAGCAAAGGTTCTGACAACCCATTGTCACATTGACAGGAAATCGTTCCTACAACAGGCACATAAACAATTTGATAACACTTGCTTCATTTCATTTTCATACCGCAGGAGCAATTGCTTGAAAAGTGTTCCTCTGCCGTCCTCAGACTAATCTCACTCCCCCACAAAAGGTCCTGCAGGGCTCTTGGGCAGGTTCCCCTGTTGATAAAAATGTCTACCGTTTGTTTGCTAAACCGTGTAATTAGCTTCAACAACTGTGTAGCTAGCTCTGCACATATACGAGATCCAATAAAAGCAATAGGTGAAAAAGAGACGATATGAAAGGAAAGTGGTGAAAGATAAAAAAGGTTATAGAAATAAAAAGGAACGGGGTTGCATAGAAAGATTGATTTGAAACCAAACTAGAGTGGAGGGAGAGGGAAGGAGGGCTATGTAGTGTCCCTGTTGTTTTCCAAGCAAGCAGTGACCCTTTCAAGTATTTTTTCCTCATCTGGTAGTCCCTGATCCTTGGTTGCCACGTTAGCCAATGATTGCTTTCCATTCCAAAGTTGAATGTCCTTCTCATACACAAGTTGAGCAAACGCTACATTGTATATCTTGTTTTTTTGGTTCCGTGCCTCAAGGTCCTCATCGATAAGATCCCAGAACGACGCAGGAGCTCCATCGGTCCCAGATGCACGTCGGTGTCGGTGAACATTGATCATCAGGCGGAGATAAGCTATGCGCGCCTGTGCAAGCTTAGTCATCAGTGGGCTTTCCATTATCTGCTTTTCGTTGGCATCACTGAACTGAGGGTGCAAGCTGCTGTAGGCCTTAGTTATGATGGTGGAAAGGGCAGGAAACATTGTCGGGGGGGTGGTAAAAGACAGACCAGTCTTCAGGATTGTGGCAAGAGCGTTCTTTTCACTTTTGACAGTGGTTCCAATGAGTTTATTGAGTTGTTGAACTGATTGGGCATCAGGATAGCGGGGTGGTAAGTAAGATCCTTAGAAATGATCTGGTTTCTGATCGATGAGGGCCTAAATCAACTTGACCATCAGTCTCCAAAGCCAAACACCATGTCACACAAATCCACACCTTGATTAATGCAAATGGGGACTTCTGCACGTTGTTACGGCGGGCTGCTTTGCGGCCATAAGCTTCCAGGTCCTCTTGGAGTAAGATTTGTTGGATTTCAGTTCGGAGGAACGTTTTGAATGTAGCACTGAACTCAAAAGGGCCCATTGGAACATCAGGGGATACTGTATTGATGCTGTTTGATGGTTGTGGGGCCAGAGTGCAGACCAATATTGCCATCATGGTTACGGTTATGGGCCATTGTTCCTCCTCGGGTATCTGCATGTTACATAATTAAATACACATTTGGAGACTTGATACAAAAATGGGCTTTAATATATTAACTTACACTATAAAGATCCTGTAATCCATCACCAAGCTCGTTAGGGACCTCGGTATTTGGCTGAATGGATTGAAGTCGCCTCACGATTGACTCAATTGAAGAGGGGGGGTCAGTTCGTCTGGTTTCTACAGATGATAATGAACTGTTGATAGAACCTGTCGGAGGATCTGATTGCTTGGTCATACCACCGATTCTTGCACTTGATGGTGATGTGGGACGGTTCTCAGTGGCTTTGTATCTGCTTCTGTTATGTGCGGGTGTGGAAACCTGGAGTGATGAATGTCTAATCGGCCCAACATGACTGGGTATGCTGGCCATCTCGATCTCTGGCCCTGACATGGCAGGGCGGACCATGCTATCACGATTCCCTGTTTTTTGAAGTTTGTGATGAAACAGATGATGAAACTCAGCCACAGGCTTGTTTTTGATGATAAGAGGGAATTACCAGAGTCATTTGGAGAAATAAGCAGAGGATTGATTGTTTCATTGTTTTTTTCATTCGTTCTTAAGGTGGGTCAATAACTGGAGGGCAAGGTACTCCATCCTTCAAGTGTTGGCAAGGAGGGTACTTCGGTGGAAGAGAAAAAATTGGGATCATCCTGCTGAGACATTTGATTGGGTGGTTTATGCGAGAAAGAGGGAGTGATGACGTGGAACTTGGAACTGGTTTTGGATCATGGACCAGGTTTTATACTGTGCCTGCTGCAGAAAAGCTGCGTGTATAACATCATCCAACTTTGGGCACACACCTTTTTTTAAATTTTCTTGACAAGTCACAACGGTACCCTGGAAAATGATTTGATTTTTTGCCCCTGGACAATGATCTGATACAAAAAATTCCCGCATTCATTTCACCACTATCTTCACTTCTAAAATTTTTTCCATCTATTTTGTGCATGTTACTTACTCCTATATTAGACAACACCTTGTGAAGATTATTCCTCTTAGAATAAACTGAAACTACTCCATTTTAATCTCTCTAAGTTCTGCATCTTACTAAGTAAAATTCCAGGGGCTTCCTCAAGCACACATTCCACTATCATCCCCTCTCCTTTTCCATCATGGATGGCCCCCAAATCCCTGGTGAGTCTTGTTGGTTTGCATATCATATATGTGTTGTTCGTTTCCTCATTTGGGTCATTTCACAGGGTTTGCAACTATTGGTGACCCCATTACAGGCTACAAGTTCAAATGTATGATTTGCTGGGGAAAGCCATGTGATAGCTCCTATATTCCAAAGCACTTGAAATTAACCAGTCACCTGGAAAAGTCTAAAGAAAGGGAGGCATTCAATAAGTTATTATCTGCTAACTTTAATCCAGCAACATCAAATTGGGGATTAAGGGGCAATTTAAATGCTGCCAGTGATCATCCTGATCAAATGGATTTGGATGCTCCTCATGATATAACTTGGTATAATGACCCCATAGACACCCATTCTGACGGATTACCTCCTGAAAACAACATCAATAATCCTTCTGCTTGGAACTTGAGCAAAAATGATACTCAAAGTGATTGTGATAATTCTTCTTTTCCATTTACTGCCGTCCAAAACATATCTCACTGGTTAGCAGAGGCCATGCTTTCAGGTTTTCCTGAAGAAGAAGGCACCAGTGATTCAGAGTCTGAATCTGATTCAGGGAGTGGTGCGGACAAGAGATTGGCTGATGTGAATTGGTTTCTATTCAAGAAGATGGAGGTGAGATTGCATACTAAATTTGATTGATTTCACTGTCAAGCTGTGCTATTTGATCATATCTAATGACTTCTTCATTTTTCCTGAGCAGTATCTTGTGGCTTCACTAATCCTGGGCCATTTGCACCATTTGATGTCTCAGTCAATGTATCGTCAGATATGTTTGAGTCTGACCTTGTTCAAGATCTACCTTCCTCACTGGAGCACAATGAGAAGACAGAGAATGAATATCAGGAAGATGCTTAACATCGACATATTTGAAACTACTTCTGTTTTGCAGAACAAGTGTTTTTCCCTCAGCTTGAGGGATCTTATAGCTCATGTAAGAATATCCTGCTTTACTATTCATTGGGAAGAGGGGGGTTTGGTTTTTGATTTATTGTTACCTGTGCTTGTTTTTTAGGAGCTTGCAAATCCATATGTCAACAGCCACTTAGAATTCTATCCACATGATCCACATGGGGAAGATTTTTATGCCTTACACCAAAGTGTCAAGTGGAGAGAAGAGTTATCACCAGCAGCTAGAGTTCAAATGGTGGCTTATGGTTCAAAACATTATTATATATATGAGCCAGTGACCTTGAAAGGACCAATGCAAGATATTGTGATACCAGTATTCTTCTACATGTCCAATAACACCCTATATGCCAAGTGCATCACTCCTAAATTTTTCCCTTACCCCCTTTGCAGCCTGGTGAGAAAAGTGGGTTGGCAGTCTTGATTCCAGAAGATATAATTTTCAATTCAATCAATTTGAATGCAATACCAGTATCTCAATTTGACTTGACATGCATGGAAATGTTTACTGCTGATGGCATGTATTTCCTTGACCATATAAGAAATCATCTTGTTGGTGACTCATCCTTGCTAATTATGCTAGAATTGCTGATCATGATAGAATGCTGATCCAGGGATGTTCTTCAAGAAATAAGACATTTTGGTCCACCCAAAAGGATACAACTCCCAAACCCTTGGAGAATTAAAGCAAAGGGAAAGATAATACGACATGTTCCCATTGTGCTGTATGCAGATGACACCTCAGGCAACAAATCCAAACAATGGAACAAACACATTTCTTTTTACGTCACTTTGGGTGGTTTACCCCCTTCACATTCAAACATGGAATATAACTGCCACTTTCCTGACCACTTCAAATGTTGCTGGACCCCTGGAGTTAGCTGAACCAATTATTCAGGAGTTAAAGTTAGTAGTTTCATCATGGCTCAAACATTTATTGATTGGTTATTTTAAATGAAATTTAATTGCTCTTTCATACATGCATTTTATCTCTTATCATGTTTTGTCTCTCAATGTTTTATCAATAAAATTAGTCGCCTGACAACAGTTGGTAGTGTGGCCTATGACTGTGGATTAAAAGAAGAAGTCTTGTTCATGTCGGTGGCTCTGTGCTTCCTTGGGGATTCACCTATGGCTGCTGAAGTTACAAATACTCCAAATCCTGGGCAGTCAAACAATCCATGTAGAGCATGTCATTTACGAACAGAAAGACAAGACGAAAAGAGCAACATTGAATACATCAAAGCTTTCTTTGGAGTACCTCAATTGCCAGATGCACGAAAGTGGGAAGAGACTGTGAAGAACACCAAGGAGATGTGGATAACTTTTCTTGAGAAGTCTAAGGATGCATATAATACTAAATCTACTTCATTTGGATTGAAAGACAAACTCTCATCCCAACTAATAGAACTTGTGAGCAGAAGTGTGGAAGAACGAGAAAGGATAATGTCTATCAGCAGTAAAACCAGACATAGAGTGCTCAACCCATTTATGGAACTTTTGGAGTTTGATGGTGGAAAGGACAGCCCAGTAGAAATCTTGCACGTCATTCTCCTAGGAATAGTGAAGTACTTGACAAATGACTTTTTGGGAAGTTTGAATCCACAGGATAAATTTGAGGTGGAGGCTTGTTTACAATCATTCAACATTGATGCTCTTAATTTGCCCCCAATACAAGCCAGTTACATGATCAAGCACTATGGAAGCTTTATAGGGAAAGATTATCGTCTTATTTTGCAAGTGGCACCTTTTGTTTTTTTCCCTTTGATGACAGAAGAGCAAAAGGATATATGGATTCCCCTTTGCCACATTGGAAGTATGGCTTTTCAGACTAAAATCAGTAGAATGGCCCCCTATATTGAAGAATTGAAAGTTCACATCAATGTTTTCTTGCACAATGTCTCCAAAATGTCAGCACAATGGGTTAACAAACCAAAATTCCATATGCTTTTGCACCTGCCTGATTCTATTGAGAGATTTGGTAATGCAAGTCTATTTGCCACTGAGAAGTTTGAAAGTTACAATAGCATCCTTCGCAACTCATCAATTCACTCTAATCGGCTCAGTCCAAGTCGTGACATTGCCATTAGCTTCAGTAATTATCAGATCATGAGATTGATTTTATCAGGTGCTCATTTGTATAATCATTCAACTAAAGAATATTTCCAACCCTCAGCAAATGTAACAAAAATTTCCAGGAGCAAAAAGACATGCAAAAGTCCTTGGGTTTCAACCCCAACACATCATTAAGAGAAACATACCCCAGGATACACACTAGAAAGGTCCCTGAAGTTGAGAAAGAAGAGATACCCATAGTGCTTCAGCAAGGCCACAGCCATTATGAGATCAGGCAGATTGCCAGTATCAAGTTGAACCAGAAGGAAATAATCAGAAAGGGAACCTTTGTATTGGTGAATCATTTGAAATACAACAAAAAAAATCAGATTATGTATGATGAGCATATATTGACATTTCATTCCATGCCCACCAGGAAACAAGCCCAGGAAAAGGAAGAACACAGCCAGCTTGTGTAGTTTCAATGTGGGAAATAGTGGGGTTAGGCCGATTTTATGTGCTCATAGAGGAGTGCCAGCTAGGTGAATTTCAAATGGATTGTCACATGAGGACTCTCACTAAATCCCACCAAAAAAGATTTATCCCTGCCCCTGTAAGTACCAGAGCACACCTCTTGTTAAAAGCCTGAGAAACTGATACCTGAGAAATCCTTCCAATTTTTCATTCAGAGGATTGATTGCTGTCTCAATGTACAGCACAATTGTTTTGATGGAAAGTGCAGATCTGTTGAGACTTTCAAGAAAGCCAGAGGAAGACAGGAATCTGGTTCAATGACACGCCATATTGTTCACTCATCTATGAATAGCTATCTTCTGAACTGCTTCTCACATCATGCCCCAGAGACACACAGGAATCTCTCCAATCTGATGGTTACACCTATATCTGAACAACAGATGTCTGAAGCGTTGGAGCATGGCCAAAATGTATGGCTCAAATCCAAGAAGAATGGCAATGCAAACAAGGACCCTGTGATAAATGAGGATTCCATGCCCAAATCAATTGTTGTCCACAATGACATAGCATGCCCAACAGACAGGGATTTCCAATAAATCCTAGAGAAGAGCCAGGCAAGCCAAAAAATTGGGCAATTCCCAACAGGAAAGTTTCTGATCCTGGTGCCCATCCTTCATCAAGCCACCCAGCTTTAAATATGTCAAACATAAAACCAATAAATTCTAGATTTGTCCAGGATGTTTCATCTGTGTTAAAAGCCAATCAGCCAGCCATACCAGATGTGATCCATGAACTTCCAACATTTATAAAAGCACATATTCAAGGCATATATGACGTCAGGCCGGATGGACATTGTGGGTATCGGGCCATTGCAGCTAGCTTGGGGAGAAATGAAGAAGATTTCATGCAAATTAGGAAGCAATTATACCAAGAAATACAAAACAGACGAGAATTTTACAAAATGGATTCCACAATTGATGATATTGAAGATATAGAAAATTCACTCATTGTCACCAGTTCACGCCCATGTTTAGATAATGAAAATAAGTGGATGACCATGCCAGCAATGGCAGCCCCAATTGCAAATGCATTCCAGACCCCTGTATTCTTCTTCTCAGAATATTATTCACACACAGCCCTTCCCCACTTCTGTGGACCAAACAGAAACCCACCCATCATCATAGCTTATATTCATGGACTGAGACATTTTTTTGCTCTTCAATTGACAAACATTCACTTGTTTCCTGCACCCAGACCAACTCAAAACAGACACCCTCTACCCAGACATGAGAAGGCCCATGAGTGGCTGGACATTTATGCTTCATGTTTTAATATGTTGGATTCCATGACACCTGCCACAGGGACCACCTTGGTTATTGATGATTAGGGATATGCAGCCAACAGTTGAGCAATATGTTTACAACCACTTACTTATTCACCATTCCCCCTTGAAACCCTGGATTCTGATAGGTTTTCCATCAATACCACTCTGAATACTGCTTTTATGCAGCCAAAACATGAGCAATCTTATCACACCCCTTTATTCACAATTTCAGTAATCAAATGAAGATTTATATATATGACTGATTTCTCAAATCCATCAATAACACATGAGCACTATATTTATGATAGAGAAATTACAACTTTTTTTTTGGCTTTACAAGTGGTTGATCAACATCTTTTTTATTTGTTATTTGTTAATTTTTTTTTTTTTTGGATAAACAAGAGAATCTTGAAGAAGTTTAGCTTTATCACGAGGAACCCCATCTTTTTTGTCTTCACATTTTTTGTAGTACTCATCTTTGATCAGTTGCAAAGCTCTTTGGGTTTTTGTGGGGAGCTGGACAGAGTAACCAAGTCGAGTATGTGAAGAAGAAATGGGAGTTGTAGAGGGTAAAGTAAGATGAGCAAAGTGTGTTGCCTTCCATGCACATTCAACAACACCTTGGAAACCTGAAAAATCAATACCAAACCCATGTTTAGGAAAGACAAATTCTCCACCAAATCCGTCCAGTGGGCCTTCAACCAATTGGCCAGTTGATTTGTTGATTGGGAGCCATGTGACAAAGGTGTAGGGTGATGAGTCTCGATCGCTGTGACATTGGTTTGCAAAGTTGTTGAGGGTGAAGGATAAGTGACAAGTGAATGCATCGGGATCGGTTATAAAATCAGGAGACAGGCCAGGAGCCTCCAAAGGTTGGAAGTGATCTTTGACTTCGTCAAAAAGAGGTTTTGAAAGGGCCTCAAAGCGTTCACCAATGAACCGATTGACCTCAGGTAGATGGGTTTGGAGATCTTCCCAGCCTTTGCGATCACGAGATACCTTCTCTGCAATTCCGGTGATTCCAACTGTAGTCTTTGATTCGTATGCTTTACGCCAACCTAGACTGAAAAGATGGCCGGCGTATGCTGGACCATTTGAGTAGTTGGGATTCTGGAATTTGGATTGGGTGATTAGATGGTGGCTGAGATTTTGGAACCGGGCCATGAGTGAGCTGTCCATTGTGGCAAACGGGTAGAACTTGACTATGGCAACAATGTGTTTGCGACAGCTATCCACGTAGGCTATGAAGCTTTTGTGGAACATACGTATGTTGATGTTGCGGTTCTTCCGGCAAACATGGGCCATTATTTGCTCCTGCCCAGCAAACTTGAGGTTGGCGTCCTTTTGGTGTTGAAGCTGTTGGGCTGATTTGAAAGCTCGATGACGAAGCTGCTTATTCGAGAGATTTTCTGGGGCGGGTTGAGGGCATGGAGCACATGTAGTGGGGGCATTCTTGATCAATGGCGACTGTCCAATTCTAAAGGGGAGTCCAGAGACAGCTGGTAATTGAGGGCATCGACGCTGGATGTTCTTAACGCACTCTAGAGGATTGTGGGCCTCTCCAGGACAGGATTTGCAAATGGGGGTTTCGAGGGTGTTGGGGGGAGGGTTAAGGTATTTCTTCGCGCATGCCTTGGTAAGCTGGATTAAGCGCCTTGGAGGTTGCACATTGTTTTGGGTTTGGGTGACCTGGTTTAACTAGTGCCAAAGAGAAAAAACTGTCAGCATGGTATCAATGCCCCCATCAACTCTCCCTTAGTTCAACCATGCTGTCCATGCATCATAGAGGCCTTCACACTGGCAGTGACGTAGGGCATCTCAACCAGATGGTTCATACGCACACCAGTGGAGGCCTCCAGAGGAAAGTCATGGCAAAATGATATGACATTGGGAGGGACGGGGTTATATAGACAGAGAAATGACTTGCCTCCGCGCACATGATGGCCTTTGATTCTTAGTTGTTTTTGGAATCCAGTGGTTCCCGTGGTCCAAATGATTGAGCAGCGATAGAGGTCCAAACAATTGAGCAGCAATGGGGTCCAAATAATTGAGCAGCAACGGGGTCAAAACGATTGGGCAGGGACGAGGTCCAAACGATTGAACAGCAACGGTAACCAAAAGGATTGAGCAAGAAGGTTAAAAAAAAGTCTTGAGGGGACCGAGGTGCGAGGAGAAAAACAAGGGGTGGTCAATGGCAGCACAGTTGGTTTCCGCGGAGGCGCTGACAGAGGTTGCAAGGAGCAAAACCGAGAGCTTTTGGACAATCGAAGAGGTGTTCCGACGGCCGTACGAGCAAGCAGAAGCTGAAGAATGCAATTGAGCGGGGAGAACAAGAGGAAGAGAGCAAGGCGGCAGCAGAGACGGATGAGCAGTGGGAGGCAAGGCGTGCGGAGGAGGGGTGACCAAGGTGCAGGGAGAAATACAAGGTTATAACTACCAAGAAATGAAGAAGAAGATGAAAGGGTGAGAGACGAAACTGGTGGAGGACTGCTTGATCTAGGATATTCTCGAGGATGCTCAGTCGGATGATGCGCATTCAAGGCTGTGATGTGAGATGCACAAGTTCACGGACAAGCTGCTGGGCCCAGGCTCGGAAGGGCGAGACAGCCACGGCGGGGACCCAACCGCGGAGAAGCGGGCAACAATATCTTGCAGTAAATTTCTGATGGAGCAGGACAATGGGCGGTAGGCGCGCGGAAGCGGAAGCGGGTAGACACATGCAAGGCAATGCTGACGTAAGTGATCCAGGAGCTCGTGCACCAGGGTACCATTATCATCTTGCCGCGCAACGAGCGCCGCTTCACGCTCCCTAACATCCACTCCCTCGGCCCCAAGATCATCCAGATCATCGCCCAACGCCAACAGCAATATCCAGCTGTTGCCCTCATTGACACCACCCATATCCGCGCCGTACTCGCCCGCAACCAGCTATGGAAACCAGTCCTCCCTCACGCTGTAGATACCAGAAAGAAAAGGGAAAACCCCAAGCTAAGCAAAAATCCAAGAAGGAGAAAGCTAAAACAGTGCAATGCTCAAAAGAGGCAGAAGTAAGTTTCTAAAATCCACCCTAGATGCACATTATGTCCGGCATACCCCGCTTTACTTTGTGACTCAATCTCTGTCTTTTTTTTTTTTGGTTTAGTGTCTTCATCTACACCCCGCTTCAGAGTCAACCAATGAATCAAGTTTGCAATCATCATCAGTCCCCCCGCCTGCTTATGGGTTACCATCCATCAATTTTCTCGGCGGGGGCGGGCAACAACCCGCAGGCTCATTGACAAGCACGAGCGGGCGAGGGATAGGAAACTATTTTTCAGGCTCCCTGACCCAGTCCCAAGTCAACAGGCTAGCCCCCTCAGCGGCCCGTCCTGGAGCAACCTATGGGGGCTACCTTTTGCCGGCGGTGGCGGAGAATACATTCCTAACATCAAACACTAAAAGAGCTTGGCCACCCCCACCTACAAAGGCTACATCGGCAGAACCCACAATGTGCTCATCATCTTCAGCAGCTGCTATCTGGGCTGCTTCCCCATGGTCTCGCGTTGGCTGCACAAAAGAGAGCGATGTTCCATCCAATTGGGCGCCATGTACGTGTTTGATGAAACTAAGGCCGGGATCAAGCGCTGGACCAATGGCTGGTTCTGGAGTCCGTCTCGCATCCTCAACAATTTCCTTGTTTATCGCAAGGAAGATTTAGTAGCACGTCTCCTAGCTCAGTTACCAACAGCTTGGCCTCACTCAGACCTGCTGCAACTTTGCCTGCTTTACCCTCATCAACATCTTTCAATCCTACCCAAGCTATTCGTAGCTCCCATCCTCCAACTCGTCCCTCCCAACATTCTTCCGAGGGAGTTCAACCAAACACCACCATCTCTCGACCTGGCTCATCGGGCAGCTCCCGCGGCTCACCAAATGGTACTTCACCTACATCATCCCATCTCTTCTTGCTCATACCCTCCCCTTCCCGCCGCGGCTCGGGAATTGCTTCCTTGACCCGCGACATCGCCAGCTCAAACCCTGAGGCCGGCCGGCCAGGCGTCCGCATCAGCACGCAAAACAGGGCCAACCGCGGCAGGCTACAGCTCAACAAGAACAACAACGGTGGTGGGTCTTCCTTTTTCTTGTGAACGTCGTCTTGTGTGCTCAACTGAGCGCTCTCTCTTTCTCTGTCTGCAGCCTTGCATTGGGCCCAGATCGGCTCCACACGTGATGAAAAAAGAAGAAGGTGGCGGCGGCTAGGACGGCCTGTTGTTTTCAATCTCCTCAACACATATATATACCTTATCACGTTGTTGGTGTACGTGTGGCCAGAGTCCAGATGATTGACTTGGCTCCATCCAGTATACAATTTTTTTCTCCTCTCTCTCCTCTCTACTTTCTTTATTTTATTTCTCTTGCCGTACGCTCCATCTCGGCGCCACAGGCCCAACCCTCCTCAGCTGTTCTCGCTCTTATCTCCCATACACACACACACACAAACACACTCGCACACACATATAAATTGCTTTTTTTTTGCTGAATGAATGAAGATCTGGGTGAATTTTTATTTCCTGTTGGATTGTGGGTGATTGAATGTCAATGAATGAAAGAATAGGAAGCTTTCAAGGAGACTCCCGATACAGTCGGTGCGCCAGTTGCTCTAGTCATTTTTAGCTCCGCTCTACATGCTGTTGACTTGTGCAGGTAAGAGTCCCGCCTTGAAATCTCGTCAACTTTTGCTTTGTTTTGTTTGAGAAAGTCTCATTTATCTGATGAAACTGTTATTTACCAATTAACAGGGAGGTAAAGCGGTTGATAAAAGACCCCAATGAATCAGGAGAAATCACTAAGTTGTTTGCAAGACATTTCAAGCTACCAGATCACCCAAATCACCTGAAGGAAACAAAGGTTTTGATTGGAGTAGGCACACCAGACCGGATATTCAAACTATTGATGCACAATAAAGATGAACCATTAAAGTTGGATTGCTTGAAATTCCTCATCTTGGATGTGACCTGGCTGGATAGCATAAACAAAAAAGGGGGAGTGGGGGGGGGGAAGAAAGTCTTGCACAAAGCGGAGAAGCCAGAGAAGCAGTTTTGATGTTCCGTCACAAACTATCCAACTATTACTAAGAAGGGGGAAGTAGAGCAAACATGAGAACAGGCTACCATTGATAAACATCACTTTGATCTTTTGACTCATTTGAATGTTGTTTTGTCTACTCCAACAATGTCGGAAGAGGAATCATCAATTGGGGCGGCCACACTTGATGGGACATCAGAGTGGGAGGAAGAGGAGGGTGCTGAGACAGTGTCGTTTTCATTGCCCTCAAACTCGGAGCCGGCATCCACAACCTCAGGAGACATGCAACCCTGGGTTTCAGTTTGCGTGCAATCAATAGGAGGTGAATTGCAGCAAGAGCCCTAGAAAGCCAATTAATGGTCACCACATGGTTCATAGTAGATAAAAGATCATTGATACTGACAAATATTTCCATGGCTGTGTGAGGTAATCCACACACTTGCTCGTGGCTCATCCACAACTTGACAGTAATCTTGGTGGTAGCAGAGGCATCCATGACCAAGGACAGAAATTGATCAAAATATCCTGGATGGTCGTAAATGATGCGCTTGAATTCAATGCCAGAGGGCTCCTGAATGAAGTAGTACCAAAGAAGAGCCCCCTCATTGTCCGCATGTTGTGCAATTTTGTCAAGAGGGTATTGGTTTCTGGTGACGTAAAGATTGTTGAAAATGAAGGACTTGAAGCTCTTGAATGTTGGCTGAATATCCTCGTGAACGACCTTGAAATCAATGAATCTGCCAGGACTTTGAGACTTGAGCTGGATTAAACGCCTCTGAGGAAAATCCATGTGGTGAACTCAAGCATAAAGCAGATAATTGAGTTGTACTTCTTTCTTTTCCGGCATATTTTTTGATTGTCTTGCAGGTGGGTTGCCGGCACTCATTGTGAATGAAAAATGTGTCGTTGATCAGCTGCATCAGTGATGAGTGCCGGCACGCTTGTGTTTATGGGCGTCTTGATGACTGTGGGAACCCATGGTATGTTTGGAAAACACTGCCTGCATTTTGTGTTCTCCAATTGAATGTCCTTCCGGACTGGATGGTTCTCCAGTCGATTGGAGAACCACAGACTGATGTTTTGCTGAAACGTCTGAACAACTCATTTGATGGGCCGTTTGGAAAACGTTCCTTGGAATTTTTGTTCTCCAAACGATTGGCAATCCAATATGGTTTTCCAGTCGATTGGAGAACGAAATAGCAACGTTGGCCTAGAACGTTGGAGGAACTGTGGCATTTTCAAGCCAGTGTGTTCCAGGAACGTTCAGTTAGGCTTGTTGCGTTGGCAAAACAGTCGCGGCTGCCAAACGTTCTGGGAACTCACCAAGGCAAAGCGAAGTGCACCCGTGGTGTAGGCGTGCGGACGGCATGCGGCATGCGGGGGAGGGCGTGCGGGGGTTTGCACGCCTGGTTGGGAAGGCGTGCAGCCCCCGCACGCCTTTTTTTTAGGCGTTCGGGGGGCGTGCGCACGCCCTTTGGGCGTGCCGCTATCAAGCCCCCATCCAATACCTGGGTATTAGAATGGTAGCCCAATCCCTCCAAAATTTATAATGGGGATTGGATCATATGGCTGGAACAATCCAATCCCAGGTATTGGCCTTGATTTTGATCCAATATTGGCCAATACCAATCCTGGGATTGGAACAGTTGCAGTGTTGATGCAAGGGCCTCAAGAACAATTGTTGGAACCTGTTTCAATTTCAATTTCAGCATTGCTTCTCAAAACATGGAGATTAAAGAAACATTGGCCTTTTCCTTGCCCTGAAAGATACCACACCATGCAGTGGGACAGTCTTGCCATTCCCAATGCATGCAATTGATGGAGCCAAGCATGCCAGGGAATCCATGTGCTTTCCTGACTTCAAGCAAAAATTTGACATCTTCTTCATTTGGATATCAAAGATACCTGGTGCCATATAGATTGATAACTGCTTGACAGAATTGATAAAGACATTTTGATTTAGTTGATTCCTCAATGCGAATTTACTCATTGTTTGCATCCATAGACCCTCCATATGCCAGAAATCAAAACAACAACGTGATTTTTTGAATTCCCCTGAGCCCTAGATTACCGAGCCCATCCGCCTTTTGAGTAAAGGAGCTGTCGTGCTCTTGAATGTCTTCAACAATCTTCAAGAAGAGTCCTCTGTGCATTCTGAAGCGTCAGCAAAACTGAAGGTCTGTGTAGATAGATGTTGGAGAAAAATAATCCTGGTAAAGTCGCTGGTAGCCACTTTTGAAGTCTCTTGGAAGATTTGGTGCTCGTCCTTTTCTTGATCCACCACGCTTTGTCTTTTTTCTTCTTGATTTTTTTGCTTGTCGGATTACTTCCTGTGTAAATGTAGCTCCACCTTGGAGAACGGCTGAGATTTGCTGTGTTGAGCGTGATATGATGGTTGATTGAGTGCTGAGTATATTCTGGACAATGTCGAGGCAATCCATATTTGAATTATAGAGAAAGGAAAGAAGGATAAATAAGATTTAATGAGTACGGGGGCAGGGGGACATGCGGGGAATGGACGTTCAACACATTTTAAGGACTCCTTGGTGGACTAGCGGTGCATGCCGCAGCACTTTTGGTCCCTAAAGGCGGGTGCGCAGTCCTTGGGAAAAAAGAAGAGGGGACGCAATTCAAAGCCCACAGTGGAGTTGCTTTTAAGCCAGGTGGATTGCTACAATTTTTTGGGGGGGGGGTATCAAGCAAGTCCATTTATCCTGATGACCCAAACAAACTTCAACTTGCTTAACCATTGTTGAGGAGTGGAATGTAAAGAATCATGTCTCGCAGGCTGATCAAAAAAGGGATCAGAAACTGGGAAAACAGGGTTTTCAGAAACAGGGACAGGGCGCAGGGTGCAGGGTTGCAAGCTTGTGTAGATTTCGTAGAAAACAGGTGAACTAAGAGAATGGAAACAAAATAAATCCCATGAAGAGGGAACATAAGGTCAGAAAAGGGAGCCTCTTTTATAGAGGAGAAAAGAAGGAATCTTTACAAGGAGTGTGTCTCGTAACAGGCGAGATCTTGTAGATAGTAGATAGAGTCAATGAGGATCCGTGTCTTTTGATCAGTCGTACAAGTGTGTCAACTCCGGCCACACCGGTCCAAAATTTAATTGATAAAATACTTTAAGTTATGGATTATGTCTTTGTTGTTTTTTAGTTTATACGTTTAAAATTTCAAATATCTAAAAAATTACAGTTGTTCTACACGCGTTTGATTAGACTAGTAAATTGTTTTTTTTTTAAATTCAGTCAAATTGCGACCACGATCCTGTAGCGTGACGCGTTCCTTTGTTACTATAAAATCCTCCTTGTTGTAGTTACTTTGTCCCCCTAAGGGATTTATTTTGTTAACATTCTCTATACATACCGAAATTTACTTCTTGCCTGTACTTTTGGATACAAGTTCATTTCCCCCTGCCACACGCTTCACTTCCTGAGAATACCTGTCTGAGTTTAGATCACTCCCTGCCGTAATCAGTGATTCTTTACATTATAAATCCCTAAATCTTCATTTAACTACTACAAGTCCTGTTTATCTCTTGTTTAGACCCGCTTTCTAATTGCCAAACTGTCGGACAATCAGGATCCTCCAAACTCTGTCTTCTGTCCCATAGACGCCCCGACATCCCCCATTTCCCCCTCAAACGCCTCACCCCCGCGTGCTTCCCATTGGAGTCTGCTCCAACGCATCTCTCTCAACCGCTCCCCTATTCTCCCCACTCCATCATACACACGTCCCAAATCTCTGGTTCCCCCCCTCCCTATCCGTCGCGCCCCTACGGTCAAACGCCCCCCAAGTCTCAAGCGCCAGATGTCGGAATTCCTCGATGCTCAGTCGGGTCAAACTCCGGATCCGCCCTCGTCCGCGCCAGGCTCCACAGACAAGAAGGTGGCCAAGTTGTCCAGAGACATGCTCAACTTCAATGCCAGGCTAAGCACTCTCATCAACCTCCTGAACTCCTCTCCCATTTTCAATCCCCCCCCCCCTCGATCCCAATGCATCCAATAGACAACAAGGATCCAGCGCTCACCATATGCCCCCTGACCCCCATCAGACCGGTAACCCGGGCAATCAATCAAGATTTTCTCAGCCTCAACCGGACACGTCTTTCCATCAGTTCACGGGACAAGAATTTGATCACCTGAAGCGAATTGAACCTCTCAAAATCCCGGAGCTTTGGTTTGCTGGTGATGCGGTTCAGCTCACATCCTTTTTGAGGTCCATTCGGGACTTCCTCCAACCCCGGGGTTCACTTTTCCAGAATGAGTCAAGAAGAGTGGTCTGGGTCTCTTGCCACTTTGGGTTTCGTCCATCGGAGAACAAACGCCACCCCGCACCCACTGAAAATTGGTATAACTCGCTCGTTCTCAATAATGCCTGTCAGCAGGGTGTTCACAACCAGTATGCGGACCTCGATGTTATTCCCTTTTGCCTCCCTCAGCTCCAATCGGTGGAAGCCCTTCTCGGCGGCCTGATTGTGATTTTTGGCGACAAGTTTTCAAAGGAAAACGCCAAGAGGGCGTTGGCGGCCTGCAAACAACAGAACTTGACGATTGGAGAGTATAATGCCCAGTTCTCCTCCCTTGTTTACCTCATCAAGGATGTCCCAGAAAATCAGATTGAAAAATATGTTTCTGGTTTAAATCCCTGTATCATCCGAAAGGCAATGAGTAAACAGTGGCGGGATGCAAATACCCTCCGCAAACAAATGGAATTGGCAACCGAGGCAGCCGCACAACTCAATCTCCTGGCCCTTCTTCCTCCGGAACCCGGTCAACATCACGCTCATACTCCTCTCTCCACCAACCAACCCCCAGGTCTCCCCAATCATTTCCCCGCCCCTCCGCCTCCCCAACGCGACCCGGACGCCATGGAGATTGATGCGCTCGGCTATCAACCTGGCTCCTGCCAAGCTTCTATCTTGGACGCTTCCCGGGCCATCTGCCGGACCCGTCGTCTTTGCTTTCGCTGTCTCCAACCCATTGTTCCCGGCACACACACGGGAAGCCTCAACTGCCTCAACCCCCCTATTTCTTTAGACCAACGCAAGGCGCTCATTGACAAGTGCAAAGCCAAGACAGCGACCCCTGTCTCGGCAGTTCAGACTGCGGACACGGCCCCTTTGTCTTATTGTGATCACTACCTTGACCCCTCTCTGGATCCAAACACTACCCCGTTTGAGTCGGAAGATCTTCATCACGGTCTGGACAAGATTTACAAGGACTATGAAGAGGCCAAAGCAGCCACGGTCCCCGTATCCACCGTCCAGGTCAGATTAGACTGCTTGGCCGGCAGGCGCATTTTGTTCCCGGCATTGTTTAAGGCTCCAGGGGGTATCTTGATTCCGGCCACAATTCTCGTCGACACCGGTGTGTTGTTCCAAACATGACACAAATTTTCAATTTTTATTCTATCTATTTCTCTCCTATTTCTTCTCTATTTCTTTTCTCTTTCTCATTTTTTCTCTTATATCCACTAAGATATCCTCAAATATTATTGAAGAATCAGAATCTACGGCAAAATTCACCCTAGGACACAACTTACGGCATATTCACCACTCAACCGGATCAGGAAGCATCAGCAAATCAACATACTCCGTCACCTAAACCTTAATCCCTACTACAGTCACCAAAATACAAAACCCTCAAAACCCCATAGATTGTTCCAGCAAAACATTCTTCAGGCCATTTGATCCTAGGGAACAACTCACGGAATCTCTCTTACATGCCTGGATCAATAGTTATGGCCAATATTAGTTCCTAGACCCGAGTTTATTCCAGTTATTCATAGTTACACGGCGCTTTCACAAGGCAATCACACAAAAACCCCACCCACAACTCAACCACTAGGCCCAGGTAACCCCTTTTCTAGGATGTTCCACCCAACTTAGGCCCACAACACTCATGGAAAGTTCCATCAGGTTCAGAACCACAAGTCACACACATTTCACTTGTTTCATTGTTCCATTTGTTTCCATCAACCACAACTCAGCCCTGATTAGTCATCATTTGTTGTTCCACTGTGTTCCATGACCATTGTTCCAACCACAAGTTGACCACCCCCCATTTGTCAGGATTTTGATATAAAAGAGGCTCTCCTCTAGCTGTTTTCCCCCTCCTCACCAGATTCTGGGGTCACATCACATTACACACCATCCACAGACACCTTTTACTATCCCCTATAGTCTAATACACTGGTCACTCCTCATTATAAGTCACTCAATATTGAGGTTTTAGTCAATCAACATCAGCAATAACAACTTCATCATTACTCATTTAAACAACTCATCTTGACCCACTTGGTAGAAGCGTCAGCTCCCAAAAACTCATTTCGCACTACAAACCATTATCATCATCATCCATCCTTGGTAGAAGCGTCAGCTCCCAGAACTCATTAGCTTAACACACCTTCATCATCCACATACACTCTCAACATTCACCAATATCATCATCACCTACCATCAACAACATCATCATCAGCGTCACATATTTATTCATACACACTCAACACATTCTTAATCACCCGCACTTGCTATACCAACTGAAGTATCTTGGATACACTTACTATCACTTGAATTAAAGCCTGCCAATCATAGATTGGGGGGTCTTGTTTTAGTGTCTAGTATAGGAACGGCAGAGTCATCCTCACATCATCCCGTTCCGCACTCAGCAAAAGTTCTTCACTGACACTTTTGAGCTTTACACCGGTTCGATGGCGAACTTTGTGAATGAAGGTTTTATCCGCAAACACGACTTGCGCACTCAACAGCAAAAATCCCCGATCAGGTGTGTAGGCTTTGATGGTCGCAAGGGTGTGGGCGGCCTTGTCACTCAGGACTGGGTGGGTATGATCCAACTTTCCTCAATTGACTCGACTCCGGTTCCGGTTCCCAGCTCCTTTGGTATCACACGACTAGGTTCGGTGGACACAATCTTTGGACTTCCGTGGCTAGACCGACAAGGTTGGGTAGCCTCAGGGAGTGTTAAGGGCGGCCACCATTTCTCACTTGGGTCCACTCCTCTTTATGTCATTGAATCATCGACGATTGGAGGAGAGCCCAAAGGTACCGTACCAGTTTCCAATCCTTCTTCCCCTCCCCCTCTTGCCCTTCCCCCGGAATTTGAACGTTTCACTGATGTATTCTCTCCGCAGGCAAATTGTGTGCTCCCTCCGCATAGAGACATGGATATTTCCATTAATCTTAAGGATGGGGCCATTCCTCCGTTTGGTGGACTGTACAATTTGTCTTTAGAGGAGCAACAGCAGTTGAAGAAATACATTGATGATAATTTGAAAAAGGGCTTTATTTGCCTCTCCTCTTCCAGTGCCGCTGCCCCCATCTTCTTTTTGAGAGTTCCGGGCAAGAAACCAAGACCCTGCGTGGATTATTGTGGCTTGAATTCCATGACAATCCGCGACAGTTACCCGATTCCGATTCTTGGCCAGCTACTCAACCAACTCCAGGGCTGCAAATGTTCACAAAGATTGACCTGAAAGCTGCCTTCAATCTCTTGAGGGTAGCCGAAGGGCATGAGTGGAAAACAGCGTTTTGCACGCCCTGGGGTTTATATGAGGACCTGGTGATGCCGTTTGGTTTGGCAAATGCACCGGCGTGCTTCCAGCGTTTCATTCAATTTGTTTTGCGCGAGTTTTTGAGTGTTTCCTGTTATGTTTATATTGATGACATTCTTGTTTTTTCAAAGACCAGAGAGGAACACCAGCGACACGTCACTCAGGTCTTACAATGCCTTCAAGATCACCGCCTCTTTGCTTCTCCCGAGAAGTGTTTGTTCTATGCGGACAAAGTCTCCTTCCTGGGTTTCACCATCTCCGCCAAAGGAATCAAGATGGAGCTGGACAAGCTGAGTACCGTCACCAACTGGCCCTATCCTTGAGACCTGAAAGAACTCAATCGTTTTTTGGGCTACCTGAACTTTTACAGGAAGTTCATTTCTTGATTTTCTACGGTCGCCGCACCTCTCACTGGGTTGACCAAGTCTGGCGTGGATGTGGAACTTGGATTGCGCTCAGCTAAGTGTCAAGATTCTTTCCAAACCCTCAAAGACAGTTTCAAGACGGCCCCACTTCTCCAACACTTTGACTTTCAGAAGCCCAGAATATTGCACGTTGACAGTTCTAAATACGCGCTATTGGCGGTTTTGTCTCAGGTCGATGACAAGGGTCGGCTGAAACTGGTGTCATTTTTATCCAGGAAGTGGACGGAAAGACAATCATCTTGGCAGGTGCATGATCAAGAATTAGGCGCCATAGTGGAGGCCTTCGTCAAATGGCGAGCTCGGTTGATTGTTACAAAGGAAGAGTAGGTCGTGTTCTCGGACCACGTGAATCTATGTTACTTCATGCTTAGTCAAAACTTGTCTGACCGTCAGGCTCGATGGGCGGCTTACTTAACTTCTTTCAACTTTGTCATCAAACATGTAGCGGGAAAGCTAAACCCAGCGGACCCCCCCACTCGGCAACCGGACTTCCTTCCAGACGGTGCGGATGCAGAAGCGCATTCTCGGCTGTTCAAGGATTTGACTTCTGGGTGGCGCCTGCGCGACTCCTCTCTGGATATAGCTGACAAACGGATTGACATCGGGGAAGTGGTCTCTCTGCCGACGGTCCCTATCGGGAAGCCGGATGTTGACATTTTTTTCTGTGCTCCCTCCAAGGAATTAAAAGAATTGTTGATGAAGGCCTATGACGAAGAACCGCCAAACCCAGCCAATGACCCTCAACTAGAAAAGAGAGACGGTCTGTGGTGGACGCAGGGGCGGATCTTTGTTCCCCAGAAGCTTTGCCCCCGCGTTCTGAAGGAGTATCACGACTCCCCACTCGCCGGACACCTTGGCTCTCTCAAGACACTGGACGCGATTAGTTGGACAATGACCTGGCCGCAGATAAGGAAGGATGTACTTGCTTACACCAAGTCATGCTTCTCTTTTCAACGTTCCAAGCATTCCAACCAACGACCCCCAGGCCTGATGACATCACTTGAGGTCCCCGGCTGCCCTTGGAGCATGATTGGCATTGACTTTGTAGTCAAACTTCCACTTTTGGGGGGGTTTGACTCTATATTAGTCATTGTTGATCACTTCTCCAAGGGGGCCCACCTCATCGCGGCGCAGGAATCTTGGAAGGCTGAGGATTTTGCTTTCGTTTTCTTTGATCTTTTTATTCGTCATCATGGATTACCGGACAAAATCGTCTCTGATTGTGGTTCTATATTTGTTTCCAAGTTCTGGAAAGAGGTTCAGCGACTCCTGCGAGTACGCCCTGCTCCCTCGACGGCATGGCATCCTAGAACGGATGGTCAGACAGAACGGACAAATCAGACGGTGGAGACTTTCCTCCGCCATTTTGTCTCGGATCATCAAGATGATTGGTTCCATCTCCTGCCAATAGCTGAGCTTGTTTTTAATTCTTCCATTTCCTCTTCCACCGGTTTCTCTCCCTTTTTCGCGCAATACGCATTCCACCCCCAAACAAATATGTTCAACGAGGGATCTAAAGTACCGGCAGCGGATCAATTTCTTGAAAATATCATTTCAGTACAAGATACCCTGCAGGATAATGTACATCAGGCAAAAGAGTTTCAGAAGAAATACTTTGACAACAGGACCCAGGAAGTGCCGACATATCAGGCGGGGGATTGGGTATGGCTACTTAGGAAGAACATTTCCACGGCCCGCCCATTGGGAAAGCTGGATTTCAAGCGCTTAGGCCCCTTCAAAGTTGACTTGGCCATGGGGAAGGATGTGTATCGCTTGATCCTGCCTACCAGCCTCTCCAGGGTACACCCAGTCTTTCATACCTCGTTGCTTCTTCTGTTTATTGATCCTAAGACATTCCCAAAACGCATTGGTTCCAAAGCTCCGCGGGGTCCTGCCAAATTAGAGGACAAGTTCTGGGATGCGGAAGAGGTCAAGCTGATCATGGGTTTCCGTGCTACGGGTCCTGCCAAAAAGAAAGTCTTAGAATATCTTGTCAGATGGCGCGGTGGTTCCACAGCCAATGATTCTTGGGAACTCGGATGGAAATTTGACTCATCCCTGCATCCTTATCTTGCACAATATCTTGATACTTTTGGTACTGACACGTTGGTGGTTTCTCCCGACCAGGCAATTTGGATCCCTCTCGGTACATCCGAGGCCATTTTGTCAACTCCGGCCACACCAGTCCAAAATTTAATTGATAAAATACTTTAAGTTATGGATTATGTCTTTTGTTGTTTTTTAGTTTATACGTTTAAAATTTCAAATATCTAAAAAATTACAGTTGTTCTACACGCGTTTGTTTAGACTAGTAAATTGTTTTTTTTTCAAATTCAGTCAAATTGCGACCACAATCCTGTAGCGTGACGCATTCCTTTGTTACTATAAAATCCTCCTTGTTGTAGTTACTTTGTCCCCCTAAGGGATTTATTTTGTTAACATTCTCTATACATACCGAAATTTACTTCTTGCCTGTTTTGGATACAAGTTCATATCCCCCTGCCACACGCTTCACTTCCTGAAAATACCTGTCTGAGTTTAGATCACTCCCTGCCGTAATCAGTGATTCTTTACAAAGTGTCTTGGAAACATAACAAAGAAATATAGAAGCGTGAAGTAGAGAAAGAAAATACATAGAGATCATAAAAGGAGAAGAGAGGAACCGCAAGAAATGCAACAATGAGAACTAAGATAAAAGAAAATCGGGGCCGGGTTCTTCAAATCAATTTTAATTTTAATTTTTTTTTTTTTTTGTTGCCGTTTTCATCAGGTTGTGACATGGAATGTTGTCCCGGGTGGAAGTTCGAGAGATGTGAGCTCGGCCGGGGGAGGCCATTTCCACCCCACTGATCATATTGGGGCCACAGCAAGTGAGGAGGGGATGCACTGAATGTTGATGTTGATGTGGGACAGTTTGATCATGCCATCTCGATTCCATTCACACTTTTAATTATAATGTGTTTCTCCTGCAGGCTGCATATAAAGAAGTATTATGTATTTATGTAGAAGCCGCCCTCCATCTCTGTCCTGAACTCTCATCTTCCTCTTCCGTCGGTGGTGCTCGGCTCTGGCGATGTCTTGGCGCTGCTAGTGCTGACTCATGTTTCTTTCCGCTTCCAAGATACGATACATATTTATCTTCATCCATCTTCTACTTATTTTTTATTCTATTTATTCATTTATTTAATTTGACTGGATTCGGTGCGATTACAGATTCTCGACACACAGTACTGATCAGAATCATCACTTCGAAGCGGGTTTGACTTTATTTTTCTCAAAAATCTGGCGCAACTTTTAGGACTTTCTTCCCATCGTTCTTCCTTCAACTTCAAGAAACATTAAAGAAAACGACCGATATCCTAATTCTTATTCATATCCGTACATCAATACCTAATGATGAATGCTGCCCTTCTTCCAGTCTTCGGCGGTGGGCTTCACGAATCTTGGGAGTTACACGAGCTTCGCTTACTTTCATGGATGAGGATCCATCAGATCCAGCAAGACAACAACGACAAACTCAAAATCGACTCTCTGATCCTGTCACTCAAGCCCAACTCAACTTCACTCAGCTGGTTCAACAGCCAACCAGACGATCTGAAATCCGACTTCCCTCGTGCGATCGATCTCCTTCGGAAAAAGTTCGGCAGCGACCTCAGGAAAGAGATGCAACGCATCTCAGCCCTCAACTGTTTACAGGTCCGCAGCTTCAGAGATAGCGAACATCAAACTGAAATGGTGTTCGAACTCATAAGTGAATTGGAGCAACTTCTCACCTGTGGCTCGGTGGACCAAGACGTTCAAAGGAGAGAATATTTACTTCGGTGAGTGTCTTATCTTCCAATCCCAATTACCTAAATACCATTCACACTCTCCTTTGCTAAATGCTCCTATTCTTATTCTCTTTAATATGTCTAGTTGTTTTCGTGGTTTCTCGGGCGCGCTTAAGATGATGAATCGGACAACCTCCTACGATGGTACGTGTTTTTTTTTTTTTTTTCTTTATTTTTCGACTGGCGTGTTGACCGGCCCCTGATGCTTTATCCGTTGACTTCTCAGGCGCTCTGCTCGCTGCTCTCAACTGGGAATCTAGTGTGATCTCAAAGTCAGTTCCGTATACCAGCAATTAGTTTTGTGATTCTCAACTTCTCTCTTCACTTTCCCTCGAAGTGGGTGGGTACATCCCGCTAAATCTTAGCTCTAGTACAATCACCGCTTTGACTAAAACTTCTTTCCACGCCATCTATTTTTTATTTTTGTAAACAATTGCAGTGATGTGAATGAAAGGTTAAAATTGATTGATATTTTCCATGGTTTTTTGAATGGTGTTCCTCCCATGACCGTATTCCAGAGCCGAAGAAGCCATGATTCAAGCGGGTATCAAACGCCAACTGAAATCCCAGAATGCTGAAGCACGGACCAAGCGTAAATCTAACTCAACCCGACCTGTCAATACATCCGATCAACGAGAGACGACGAGTAATATGCCGCATGCTAATTTTACGACGCAAGACTTCCAAGCCAATGCCGATCCCATTCGCCTGCACCCTGACGTGTACTTCAAGACTCACCCGCCATCTGGATCTGGCTCGCACCAGCAGAAACCTTTCCAGAGCTCATCACATGCCCTCCAGCAACGCTTGAACGATATCGTAGATCAATCTAATCAAGAACCGTGGCATCGGGTCCAAAATGGCGCATCCCATGCAATAGGCGGCAACGCATCTTCTGCCTCCGCCACTGCCTACATTACGCCACCTGCAAGAGAGGAGACGGACCCCAGTCAAATGATGGAATCGTTGGTCGACCCTCATATGGGATCCGATCAGTTCCATCGACGTCCTCAAAGGATGGATGACCAGTCCAATAGTTATGAACACTTGGGACAGATGAATCAGAACGAGCAAGAGGTTCTCAACCATGGTAGTCAAGCCGAGCCACTCCCGAAGATTAAGCCGCTTATCTATGATCCTAAAAAGAACCCGTATCCACCACCAGAGCAGCTTCCGGAAAACCGACACCCAGCACAGACTCGATTTGTATCTATCCCCGTTCCGCATGCCTCCGCAAGTCAAGACCAAGTCAATAGTTACAATCGCCCAGTGAACTCATCTCAGCCGAACTTAATACCATTCCCATCAGCAGGCGTGGGAAGCGGAGCATCACTCAGTTTCCAACCTAGTCGTCAATCACCTAATCCACCCACGGCGAACGAAGCACAGCAGTCTGAGATGATGTTACCCGGTGCTTCTTGCTCGACTAAGAATTCTGTTAACTTGCCAGCAGCTCAGTACAGTTTCCAACGGCGGAGTGGAGGCAACTCGCCAGCTCCTCAGAGACGACCTTCGAAACTAGTGAAACTACGTCGGAATGCCAGTAGTAGCAGTAATAATAGCAGTGTTGGACGCGTTAGTAACAGTGGTAGCCTCGGCCATATTCGACATTTTATTAATTCGATCCATAATAATAGTATTAGAAGGAGACGAAGTCAAGCTAGTCATAGTGGGGATGAATCGGATATAAGTAGTACGCAAGAGCAAGCTTTTCCGCATACACCCAGTAGCGTGGAGAGGGGTGGAGGGAATGGGAGTGGGATGGAGAGTGAAGGGAACGAACGGATGCGGCCGATGCAAGTGCAGTTCAGCCGGCTGTTCCGCAAGCACCACCACCCGGAGCACGTTCGGCAAGCGCACCGAGCCATGCTGCTGGAGAGGTACAGCAGCAAGACGAGACCAGCAGGAGGAGGAGAGCAGCAGCAGAAAAGGGAGAAGGGGAAGGCGCGGGCGGTGGATGTGAACTCGGCGGCGAGCGGGACGGTGCGGGAGTTCCTTGCCCGGCGCGGTAGAGATCCCGCGGGAAGCGGGGCCAAGTTCAGCCTGCACTCCTCATCGCCGCTGCATGCGACCCGGACACCGGCGTAGGCGGCTGTAGCATTTCTCAGGCGCTCTCTGTTCTTGTCCCCTGTTTCCAGTCTCTTTTTTTTTCTTTTTTTGCTTGACACTATTTAATGGGACACAAGTTGCAGCTTTCTTCTTTTAACGACAATTTATATTTACATAACATGATGAAAATAACTTCAATGCTCGCTTCTTCCAAGTGCTTCTTCTCCACGCAACTTCAGTCCACTGACCTCATCCAGCGCTACCAGGCTCAGCTGACCCTCGGCACGCTGCGAAAGGACGCACAACAGACAAGAGTCATCCGCCAGGTACATATTTACATACATTACATACATATACACCCACCCGCTGCGTACATACATGTAGAACCACAGTGAACGACAAATGAGAACTGACACTAACTGTGGTTTCTCTCTTCAGCTGAGTCCACTCCACCAAACACTCAAGAACTACACCCCGCACCCTAGACTCATCCCTCTCTTCGACCATGCCCTGCTTGCGCCCTCAACTAGCAACCCCATCGCCACACTCCTCAACCCCCCGGCATCTCCCTCAACTGCACTCATCGAGATCCTCACCCACTCCCAGCACTCGGCCGACCGAGATGCGCCTCCCGTCAGTCCCTTCTTATCTATTCAACTCAACCCTCCTATCCATTGACTCATAACTTTCTATCTTGACACCGTAACAGGGATTCCTCCTCACTGGGTTAGTCTCGACAGACCCCATCCATCTCGAAGAAAGTTCGAATAAAACACCACTGAACATCCCTTCGCCTCTATGTAAATATGTAGACCACCTGGAACGGGCAAAACGTTACTCATGGACTTGTTCTTGTAACGTTTCCTCTCTCTTTGATTTTTTTTTTCGCTTGTAGTGGCGATTCGTCATGGGTTCTGTTCTTGATATCTGTGTCTCTCTATCATACAGTGACAGCCTTCCGATCCAGCAGAAGTTCAGACGACATTATCACCACTTTCTCCTCTCGTTATACTCGCTGGTTTCTCATCGTGTTGGTGCCAAAAAAAAAACCCCCCGATCAGCTATCGGTTTCATGACTGACTATATACATTATATACCTTACGTTCTCTTCCCCACTTTTTAAAAAAACAGCTAGAGCAATCCAAGTTATCTGTTGAAGAGGCAACCGAAATCTTGAGCTTGAAGCACCAGCCGAGCGGATATCTCCCACCCAAACAGGACCGCGCACGAAACAAGGCCTTGTCACAAGGATGGAGGAGCATCTTTGCTGGTAAGCCATCTTTTCCCTTCCCAAGTGATAACCCTCAGAATCAAGAGAAAGAACAAACAGACCCTGCTGTTATACATTGGCTATCGCCTGATTTCATCACGCCTCTCCGGCATTTGTCTTCTCTTCTTCCTTTCAGGTGGCAAGGACCCCAGAGACGCTAGGCTCAATGGACCAAACTTTGTCCTCGCACAAGTTGCACGTGATTTGATTCTGAACCAAGGATGGATCCTAGCTTTTGATGAAATTCAGATGGCACGTGAATTGGACTAGCTTTATTTCAATTCTTCCCTTCACATCATGCTTTTCATGGTGGCTTACCAATTTCGGTACCATCATTTTTTTTTCTCTCTATCACGCAGGTTGACGTTGCGGGGGCTGGCATTTTGAGTCGCGTGCTAGAATGGTATTGGAGGCTGGGGGGAGTCATCATTGGGACCTCAAACCGACTTCCTGAGCGTAAGCCCGAACATCTCTTGGATTCTTTCCGGTTAAATCCGGACTCACATTATATTTTTGGAACATACATAGATATGTATGATCAGGGAGTCCAGAAATCCACCGTTGCCCCATTTCTCGATCGACTCAAAATCAAATCGCCCGTAGTCTCATTGACCTCGGACGTAGATTGGCGGCTGAAACTATCTTCAGAATTCACAGAGGGGGAGGCCGATGCACCCAATGTATCACATTGGTATCAGAACATTGACTTGAAATTGTGGAAAGACCTGGCTGATAAGCATTTGCCATCGCCTAAAACGACAGAGTTGGTCGTCTATGGCCGAAAGGTCATCGTCAGCCGATCCGACCCGGTCTCCAAGTCTGCAGTATTTACCTACAAGGAACTCTGCGAAACCGCGTTGGGTCCAGCGGATTACTTGAAGATATGTTCCACGTTTGAAACCATTCTCATTGAAGGCGTGCCCGTTTTTACGACGTTGATGAAGAATGAAGGTGTGTACATAGTCTTTGGAGACGGGAGATCAAGCTACCTCTGTAACAAAATGCACTGGACTTTGCCCTAACTGTCTTCTTTTTTTTGTCTGTTTGCTCCCACCAGCAAGAAGACTGATCACATTTATAGATGCGGCTTATGAATGTTCGGTGAAGCTGCACATCTTGTCGACCACCTCGATCGATCGGTTATTTTTTCCCGATGCGCGAGATCAGCGGAACCAAGCGGATATGATTGAGCTCGAGACGCTGGCGGATGTGGTCGAAGAGCTATCCGAGCCGTTCCGGCCAAATGTCTCGAGCTATCAAGACGGCCTGGGCGTTGGGCAACCCAAGCCAACTGACGAGGCTCAGAACAAGAATAGAAACAAGATTGAGAACATGTCGATTGAAAAACTGGCTATCTTTAGCGGTCAAGACGAGAAATACGCTTTCGATAGGGCTACCTCCCGCCTCTTTGAGTTGACGAAATTCGGGGGCAGGGATTCTAAAGCATGGACGCCACTGGAGTTGGATTTAACGCTCAAACAGCCATCGCCATCATCATATGGCACCAATTCCACGTCAACTCAAGCCGAGACTGCTCATGTTCTTCTCAACCCAAGCCAGAAAAATATGGGCGATGCCATTCATACCACCAGCCCCGGGATGACTAGTCAACAAGACGACGCAGATGTTGATGCTCAAGAAGATGAAGATCAACCAGCTGTCACTCGGCCTAAAATCTCGGATGTTCATTTTTGGGGGATTGTCAAGTGGGGCAAACGCGCCGGTCGGTGGGGTCAAGGTGTTGAGATTTATAATAAGAAACCAAAATCTAGATAAATATTCTCTTGTTCATTCAGTTTTTTTTTTGTTGGGTCACTCATATGACTTGTATTATATCGGATGGACGGATAGCACTTTCTTTTCTCACCTTTTTTTCTTTGTGTCGATTGATTGATGAGAGATAGATGGGAATAGATTCTGACCGAACTTGAACATGATCGACTGATTAATCCAGATTAAGGTACATACATATTTAATTAAAATGATTCAATGCTCTTCACGTCGTGTTTCACAAAAGCTGTCGGGCGTTTTCTTAGACGCTTAATTTTCACAGGACCGCAGAGGACCGCCGATTGTGGAATTTTGGAGGTATTTGGAATTTGTACAAGATTATAATTGAGAGGCACATAAAAAGTAAATGACAAAAGCATTTCATTCATGGGTTTCAGATTGAGAAGCAGCCTCGTAAGAATCAGCAGCACGAGTACAATTTCGAGCAGCAATCAAAAAGAGATGATTCCACATAAGAAGAGAACTTGCCAAGGGATTTGGTGAAGAGATAGAATGGGTGATTAAAGGGATGACATTAGTAATTACGAGCTCCAGATTCGAATCAAAACGATCTACAATTCTAAGGATTAGCTCATCCATTGATTCAGTAGTAGGTAAAGCATCTTCAAATTGTTCTTCATATGGTGCTATCAAGTTCATCACATCAAAAAAATTAGACTCTAGAAATCCAGCCGAATTACTTAATGTTACTAATTGATAAGAATCCATGTCGGTAAATGATTTAGATGGATTTTTATTTAGTCCAATTCTAACTAATTTTCTGAAAAAGAATCTACATAATTTGAGGAAAGGGATTAAAGATTGAGCAAGTGGAATCGCGTGTTTATCTAAACTTCTTCTCCCATGAGAGGATATGCCATCATCATCCTCGAATTCAGGGAGATTCATCGCTCGATTGATGAGTTGAGTTAAGTCACTAATTTCAGAGTCAAAAGAAGATACTTCTATTATACCCCAATACTCTTGAATTAAGATAAACTCGTGAGTGATTCTCCATTTAATTACTTGATTGATGGATCTTGTTACGACAGCTGAATTTTCAGTGATTCGACTCAATTGACCTTTTGGATGCGGTTGACTTGTTGTATCTTTTAATTCACTCGCAGCACTAAAGCAAGAGTCGAAAGTTAAACGCAACAGCTGATTTAAGAATCGTAGTTTCCATCCTACTCCTCGACGTCTGAATCGTTTCAATTCTTTTAAATCTTTGTCATCTTCTTCTTGAGTCGGTGAGGAGTCAGTTTTATGCTGAATACCAGAAGCGAATGATAGCAATTGATCTACACTTTGATTTAAATCTGATTGAATCTCAGTTATAAGTTGGAGTTTGGAACCATTCATGTCCTCTCGTAATTCAGATAGGTTGAGTAACTTGGGCAGAGTATCGATTTGTTGCTGTAGTCGAGGGAGAATGTTGAATTGTAATTGATCAAGGGCTTCATTACACGGTACGTGATTCGTGTCAACAGGCACGATAGGGTAGAGTGGATTCCAGGGAACTTCTTAGTCAAATTTGTTGGCCAGAGTTTGAAAATTTTCATAGATTAAATCTGTTAAATCAATTCATCAAGATTTTTCGGAAAATTGTACTTCAACTCCTTTGTAATAGAATGATGGATGTGTGATTTTGAATCAGAAAACTGCTCTTTACCTCGCTGTTGACGGATTGAATCGGGAACAAAGTTAGTCGCGTCAGTTGATTCAAATGGGGTGGGAGCTGGGTCGTTTGCTGCTTGGTTCATTTTGATGAGTGTTTTATGGCTGATCTTGGAAAAGTCGGAGTACAGTTGCGAAACCCATATTACTGTACTGGTTTTGGGGGGTGTCCCAAATGTTGAGCCAAAAAAACAGGAAAAAAACAAATTTGTTCATGTATTTATGCAAATTTGAGTTGTTTTTGTACTTTTTTTTGCTCAACTTTCCACATTTTCATGTTGCACCAACACCCAGTCGTCTCAAATAGCTCTGAACCGGACCTTAAATGACTATTTAGGCACTATATATGAAAAAAAAATCAGTACATAATCAAGTTTTTAGGGTACATTTTGTGGGTATGTCCCAAATGTTGAGGGTGTCAAAAATAAAATAAAAGAACAGCTGGTCCTAGACCTTAGCCAAGATAGAGTTGAGAAGTACAAGGTCCAATAAGCTCAAAAATGTGGTCTTCTTGTTGTTTGGACCCAATGGCAGAACGGTGATTGAGCCCGCGTCCCGGATTCAATTTTGCAGGGAGGCCGGTACAGTAATATGCGTTTCGCAACTGTATGTAGGAGGACGGCGTGAAGCAAAATCAGTCGCAACATAAATATAAGGGAAAAAAGATTATTATGTATAGGGACACTCGTCTCTCGGGGACCCGGTATGTACAAGTTGGCCTGGCAAATCCTCCATGCCCAATCACTTTTTATCTGTAGTACTGGTACGGATGATTGAGAGTGCAGGAACTGACTCGATGCTGTAGATGGCAAGATCAATCCTTCGTTCTGCTGTTTGTCATCGCAATAGAGCATTAAGCGACACACAGCTCCTTCAGCTTCCTGCTCGCTAGCGCTTCACCTGTACCATTGAGAAACCAAGTCCGACGATGAAGGTGTCGTGGTTGCTTTATTCTCATGCTTTGATACTCAAGCATCAACTATTCATCTACATAGTACTCCGCGCTTGATGGCATCAAGCTGGTACATATAGCCGCTCTTGGCTTCATTCCCTGTCCATCACTTCCAATTCGTATTCTCTATCAATCATATTCAGAACCAGTCAGCCTCATGACCGGTCCCACCAGCTAGAATCGAGAATCATCCATTGGGATTTGACCGGAACCTACCCTTACTTGGACTATTTCTCTGTGCTCTCTGCAAGCTTGCGATTATCATCCGTTCTCGCTGCTACTTGCACAAAACAACAATTGTACATATGGGACAAGACCATTGGCCAATGTTGGCAGCCTCATACATTAACATAAGCTTGTTGAGCATGATGAGTGATTCCGCTTCTGCATGTCCTTATTAAAATGCCAGAGCTTGGTCTAATTCCCGTACTAACTCTTTTGTTCACGGCTTTGAGTCAAAAAACAGAAAGTTTGAGCACGGTACAGACCAGTTCAATCCAAAGATTGGTCTAACCCTCAGGAGCTACTTTACTGTTGGGAGTTTGTCCATAAGCCATCTGAGCTTGAAAGCAGTCCACTAATTCAACTAAAGCTCATGATCATCTCTACGCAAGCCGGAAAAATTCGGGCGATGTTATTCATATACCAGCCCCGTCATTACTAAAGAAGATGAGAATAGAACAGATTTCACTCGGGCTAAAATCTTGAATGTTCATTTTTTGGGGGACTATCAAGTTGGGGAAACGCGCCGGTCGTTGGGGGGAAGGTGTTGACATTTATAATAAGAAACCAAGATCTTGATGAACGCCCTCTTGTTTGTTATTCATTCTTGGTTGTTGGTTACTCACATGACTTGTAATATACTAATTGATCTCGATGGATGGAAAGGTGGACTGGAATGTTGGCATGTTCATTTTTTCTTGCCTTTTTTTTTTATCATGGGATAGATGGCAATAGATCATGCACAAACTTGAACATGACGGCCTGCATGATTATTGAATCAATTTTTATTTCCTTCTTTGATCCAGATTAACGAAGTAGCTCGTATTGATTTCTCTGTCAGATACATATTTAATTGAAACGATTGAATGCTGTGCTCTTGACATTGTCCTTTTTTTACAAAAACTGTTGGACGCTTCTTCTACCTCCAAAATTTCTACAGAACGGCAGGAAAAAGCCCGGCTTGTATAGTTTCAGTCTTACAAATTTTTGACTTGAAGGCACATATAAAAAAGTAAATCGACAAGGGCATTTCATTCATGAGTTTCTGAAGATTGTGAAGCAGTATCAGAAGATTGAGAAGCAGCGTCAGAAGATTCAGAAGCAGCATCAGAAGATTGAGCAGCAGCATTGTAAGAATGAGCAGCACGAATACAATTTTGAGCAGCAGTCAAAAAGAGATTTTTCCACATAAGAAGCGAACTTTTCAGGTGATTTGGTGAAGAGATGGAATTGGTGAGTAAAGGGATGACATATCTGATGACAAGCGCCAGATTAGAATCAAGACGGTCTATAATTTTATGGATTGTATCATCAATTGATTCAGGAGGGTCAGTTGCAAACTCTTCAGGATATTCATCATATGGTGCTATCGAGTTCATCATGACAAAAAAATCAGCTTCAATCAATCCAGCGGAACCGCGTAATCTTGTTAATTGATGAGAATTCATATCGGTAAATGATTTTGATGGAATTGTATCGAGTGCATTTCTAACGGATGTTCTGAAGAAGAATCGACATAGTTTAATGAAAGGGATTAAGGATTGAGCAAGTGGAATAGCGTGTTTGTTTAAAGTTCTTCTAAGCGCGTGAGAGGATTTGCCGTTATCATCTTGTGGTTCTGGAAGATTCATCGCTCGATTGATGAGATCAGTCAATTCAGCAATTTCATCGTCATAAGTTGATACTTCTGCACGCCAATAATCTCGGATTAAGATAAATTCGTGACTGATTCTCCATTTCATCACTTGTTTGATTAATCTTGTCGCGTAAGCTAAACTTTGAGTGATTCCACATGTATGACGTGATTTAGGATTTTGATGCGAATGACTAGTTGTATCTTTTAATTCTCTCGTAATACTAGAGCAAGAGTTGAAGATTAAACGCAATGGATCCTTTACCAGCTGGAGTTGAGATGATAATCCTCGACGTCTGAATTGTTTCAATTCTCTTAAATCTTTATCATCTGCTTGAGTCGGTGATGAATCTGCTTTGTGCTGAATACCAGCGGAGAATGATAGCAATTGATCTGTACTTTGATCTAGTTCGGATTGAATCTCAGTTATAAGTTGGATTTTGAAACCATTCATGTCCTCTTGTAATTCAGATAGGTTGAGCAGTTTGGGTAGAGTATTGATTTGTTGTTGTAACCGAGGTAGAATGTTGAATTGTAATTGATCAAGGACTTCATTCCACGGTACGCGATTCGTATCAACAGGGACAATAGGGTTTGGTGGATTCCAGGGAATATGTATGTCAAACTTCATTGCCAAACTTTGAAAATTTTGATAGATTAAACCTGTTAAATCAATCAATCAAGATTTTCAGAAAATGTTCAGTTCCTCTGTAATAATAGAATGATACATAGATGTGTGATTTTGAATCAGAAAGCTGCTCTTTACCTCGCTGTTGACGGATTGAATCGGGTACCAAGTTAGTCGCGTCGGTTGACTCTGGAGTGGGAGCTGGGTCGTTTTCTGCTTCGCTCATTTTGATGAGTGTTATATGGCTGAATTTGAAGTGATGTTCAAGTCGGAGTTGAAGCAAATCAGTCGCGACATAAATACATAGGGAAATATAGGGACACCCGCGTCTCGGGCACCCGGTCCACTTTGGCTTGCCAATGAATCTGCACACCCCGCGCTAAACGGCATCAAGCATGTCTCTTCTCCAGTTGGGTGGGCTAGATGGAGTCAAAAAACTCAGTCTCGATGAAGACAGAAAGGAATTGAATTAGAAAACCCCTCTGATGGCCAGCATATGTATAGGTAAGATAAGGGGGTAGGAATACCATGGTGGCCAATATTTGTCATAAAGCGATTGTTTCATTTCATTGATGCACACCGCAACGAATCAATTTTCACTTGTACAGTGCCCTACCAGATGTTTATGGCCAACTTCATTTGATCTCCAATACTCAAAACATAAGTTTGAAGTCATGGTGGGTTGGCAAAATCATAGAGCATGGTTTCAAAAGAATGATTATCACAAAATAAAAATCATTTGCATCAACAGAAAATTTGCATGTTTTTTCATATCAATTGACAGTGTTTCCAAATCTTTAATAATCTTCCAAAAAAAAAAAAAATCACAATGGGTAGCATGGCATGTGAAAGAAATGAAAATAAATGAAAAAAATGAACACCAAAAACTTTCCAATCTTGAGTGTGTGGCCAAAACCATCAGAAATGGATATTTTTGTTGCTTCCAGTGCCAATTAGGACTGGTTAATACCTAATCAAAGCTGATATAAAAAGGCCTGAAAGCCATTTTTTCTTCATCTTTCATTCATTATCATTTCTTCTCACATGTCATTCTATTAATTCTGATTTTTTTGATTTTTTTGGAAAACTATTAAAACTCCATCAAAATGGGAGATTACTGGAAAAAATAGTATAAATTTGAAGGTGATGAAGACAGATTTAGTTTTTTTATATTCATTCTTTTGAAACCATTCTCTATAATTTTGCCAACCCTCCATGACTTCAAACTTGTGCGTTGAGCTTTGGGAATCAAATGAAGTGGGCCATAAACATCTGGGAGGGCACTGTACATAAGTGACATCACAAAGTACAAAGGCGCCTTTGTACTCTGCGACGTCACTTGTATACAAGTGAAAGTTGTTTTTTTGTAGTGCGCGCAATGGCTGATTGTATTGGTCATTATGATCAATTGTTCACTTTCATGACAGCTGTGGCTGTTCCCATGACAGCTTTCATCATCCAAAAAGAGATTAGTTTTGGAATGCTCAGGGAACAAAAGAAAAAGATTGTTCAAGAATTACTAGCTAGTTCAGACTTTTTCAACCTAGATTGAATCAACAATGGACCAGTTACACCATGGGACGGTTTTCTCAAAAACCCGCTTGTCCGCACTGCCGGCATTAACCGGTCAAACACGGCAGTTTGAGCGGTTAATGCCGGCAGTGCTGCTGGACGCTTTGAGAGCGTTCCCTGGAAGCAACCTTGGTCAAGCGCCCGTTGGACAATGGGAGCCAGAGCGTCCAGTGGGAACTTTGTGTTGCAAGCGCCTGTTGGACGCTTCATGGAGGCATCCAGTGGGCGCTACCTGACAGAGGCGCCCGTTGGACGCTACCATAAAGCATCCAGTGGGCGCCTCTGTCAGGTAGCACCCATTGGACACCTCCATGGAGCGTCCAATGGGCGCTTCAATATCAAACCGCCCAGTGGCCGCTTTCTGGGTAGAGCGGCCAGTGGACACGTTGTAGATCTACAATATAGATCTCACCGGCCGGCGAATATGCAACGGCATCATGGCCTTGCTGTTATCATCTGCCCTTTCATGGTGGCTAGGGTGAAGGCTGTGGATTCAAGCCCTGGGGGTTGTGTTTTCTCCAGCTGGAGCGCCTCATCTTTTCACCTGGTCTGTCCAGCTTAGAACCATTCACTGGACGCTTCCCAAACGGTTCCGACCAGCCGTCCAAGTTCTGTCCTGTTAGAGGTCAATTGTGGGACGGTTCCCAAGCCACCAAATTCTGGACAACCAATGGCTGTCCAGAAGTGCGCCCATTGGTTGTCCGCCGGGACCCGTGGTGTATGTTACTAGCAACGCAACATAACGGTATTTCATGCATTACATTTTTTTCTCTTGTGTGTGTGTGTGTTTTTTTTCATTTTCTATTCCGTTCCATTATCCATTTGGATAACAGGTATTTAGTTACGTTATCCAAGGGAGAATCATTAGTTTTTGGTCTTGTTTCCAACTGCGCGTGTGTGTTTCTCGCAAATTTTTGGCAGCACCGCTAAAAAAACCCCATCCGGTGGGCTTGTCCAACATGGCATTGGACACAATGGTCCAATGCTATGTTGGACAAGCCTATCCAACAGGTTTGTTTAACATGGGATCAGACAGTTCTGTCAGATGCCATGTCAAACAAACCTGGTTCAATGGGTTTGTCCAACATGGGATTGAACAATTGTGTCTGATCCTGTGTTGAACAACCGTGTTCAATGAGTTTGTCCAACATGGGATTGAACAGGTTGTTTGATTCCATGTTGGAAAACATCTGTCCAATGAGTTTTTACTCATTGGGCAGATTGTTTGATTCTTTTGAATCTGTTGCCAAGCAGGCCAGTGACTTGCTTGGCAAGTTTGAAGAGCTTGCTGAGCAGGTCAATGACCTGCTTGGCAAATAGCTTGCCGGGCAGGCCAATAACCTGCTTGCAAATAGCAGGTCGGCCTGCTGTGAGCTTGACGGGTGGGCCAACAGGCCGGTGTAGGACTCCTTGTGGGACAAATGTTATATTTGGTAAAGATCCGTCTGGGGAAATAAACTGTGTTACTAGGTTGAAAGGCTAATACAACAGTTTACATGTGGTTTATTGGCCTGCCCCTTTATAAATACTGCACTATTTGTAAGGAATCTCAAAATCAATAAGAAGAGCAAAGAGATATGGCTGATTTCAAGATTAAACTACTTAAGTATAGTAGTCTCAATCAGACTTAGATCAATGAATCAATGAAACAAGTGGATGGTTCAACTAGTAAGATGGATAAACAACCCAGTGGGGTTAATTTATGTGGAGTGATGATGATGGAGTGATGAGATGATGTGGATGGTTGAATGTTATGATGGTGATGTGTAATGATCTACTACTATGGTTTGTTGTTGACTAATACAAATAAGCTGATAAGGGCTAACTTATTATGGTTGGTTGTTGTTGTTGACTAATCTTTAACAAGATGCTGATGGCTAACTTATTATGACTTATGACTGTTGTTGACTGACTAAATAAGCTGAAGATGGCAAGCTTATTGAGGATGATGGTTGGTGACTAATACTACTACTAATCTTGGCCACTCATAATAAGAGAATGGGGACAACTGTAACTTATTATAAGGGTTGGGTGGTTGGTTGATTTACTAACTGAATAGCTCTAACACTTTGACTTATGATGACTTACTTAATTTACTGACTAACTGAATGACTGATTGGTTGGTGATGGGGTGATGTTCCCATGACGGGGGGGAAAGGAAAGTCCTGGTGAGAGAGGCCCTCCTTTTATAGAAAAATGTGAGGCATTTTTGCTGGTGGTGATTTGATTTGAGGAATTTTGGCTGGTGTGAACTTGAGAACTTCACAGCCTCATGCGGGTTGTGCATAAATTGAGCTATTTTTGCTGGTGGTGAAGATCTGGGTTGCACATCATTTATGCAGGTTGTGCGTAAATTGAGATGCTTTTTCTGGTGATGAAGATCTGGGTTGCACAGCATTTTATGCAGGTTGTGCGTCAATTGAGCTGCTTGTGCTGGTGGTGAAGATCTGGGTTGCACAGCATTTATGCGGGTTGTGCATAAATTGAGTTGATTTTGCTGGTGGTGAAGATCTGGGTTGCACAGCATTTATGCAAGTTGTGCATAAATTTATTTATGTATACTGCCTCTGCAGATGCATGTGTATGTAGCCTATGTAGATGTGTATGTATGTAGCCTATGTAGATGTATATGTATGTAACCTGTAGGTGTATATGTAAATAGACTCTGTATATGTAGCTATCCTGGGAACTTGATGATGGTGTAAGGTCATGATGAGATGCTAGTTCCGCTTTTGGCATTAGAGCGCAAATGGAACACCACACCGGCCTGCTCTGAGCTCGCCAAGTAGGCAACTAACCTGCTTGCAAAGAGCAGGTCATTGGCCTGCTCTTTGCAAGCAGGAAACTGGCCTGCTCTTTGCAAGCAGGTCATTGGCCTGCTCTTTGCGAGCAGGTCATTGGCCTGCTCGGCAAGCTCAGAGCAGGTCATTGGCCTGCTTGGCAAGCTCAGAGCAGGCTAGCCTGCTTGGCAAGCTCAGAGCAGGCTAGCCTGCTTGGCAAGCTCAGAGCAGGCTAGCCTGCTTGGCAAGCTCAGAGCAGGCTAGCCTGCTTGGCAAGCTCAGAGCAGGCTAGCCTGCTTGGCAAGCTCAGAGCAGGCTAGCCTGCTTGGCAAGCTCAGAGCAGGCTAGCCTGCTTGGCAAGCTCAGAGCAGGCTAGCCTGCTTGGCAAGCTCAGAGCAGGCTAGCCTGCTTGGCAAGCTCAGAGCAGGCTAGCCTGCTTGGCAAGCTCAGAGCAGGCTAGCCTGCTTGGCAAGCTCAGAGCAGGCTAGCCTGCTTGGCAAGCTCAGAGCAGGCTAGCCTGCTTGGCAAGCTCAGAGCAGGCTAGCCTGCTTGGCAAGCTCAGAGCAGGCTAGCCTCCTTGGCAAGCTCAGAGCAGGCCAGCCTGCTCGGCAAGCTCAGAGCAGGCTGGTTTGCTCTTTGCAAGAAGGTTATTGGCTTGGCAAGCTCAGAGAAGGCCAGCCTGCTCTTTGCAAGCAGGTCACTGGCCTGCTTGTCAAGCAGGTCATTGGCCTTCTTGGTGAGCTCAGAGAAGGCCAGCCTGCTCTTTGCAAGCAGGTCATTGACCTGATTGGTGATCTCAGAGCAGGCCAGCCTGCTTGGCAAGTTTAGAGAAGGCCTGCCTGCTCTTTGTGAGCAGGTCAAATGACCTTCTCTTTGTGAGCAGCTCAGTGGCCTGCTTGGCGAGCTCAGAGCTGGCCGGCCTGTTGGCCTACCCGGCGAGCTCATAGCAGGCAGGCCTGCTATTTGCAAGAAGGTCATTGAAATGCTCAGCAAGCTCTCTGCACTTGCCGAGCAAGTCACTGGCCTGCTTGGCGAAAGATTTAAAAGAATTAAACAATCTGCTTGATGAGTAAAACCTCATTGGACAGATGTTTTCCAACATGGGATCAAAAAAACTGTTTGATCCCATGTTGGACAAACTCATTGAACACAGTTGTTTGACACAGGATCAGACACAATCCTCCAATCCCATGTCAGACAAACCCATTGAACCAGGTTTGTTCAACATTGCATTGGACAGAATTGTCTGATCCCACATTGGACAAACCTGTTGGATAGGCTTGTCCAACATAGCATTGGGCAATTAATGTGTCTGATGCCGTGTTGGACAAGCCCACCAGATGGGTTTTTTTAGCGGTGCAGCAAGGGCTCTTGTCCATTTGACAGTCAAAAGGACACTGGCCTGTATTACTGTTTACATAAGCTGGACGCGCGCCCAGACACAGTGTTAATTGTTACATCACTTTTTTTTGTGCCTTGTTACATTATCATCAACCCTTTTTTTTTGGGGTGGTTATCGTTACATTTCTGAAGGGGGCTCCCACTTTTTTAACGTAACGGAAAACCGTTATCTGTTAACGCCAAGGGACTAAGTTACTAGAATTGCCCGAACTAACACAACATAACAATCCATTGCTGACTGGAGAACTTCCCATTGACATTTACAAGGCTGTAGATCCAAGTTTTGTTGCCTTTTCAAAAATGGTGTTTTGGACTTGATACTTGTGCAGTCAACTCTCTCTTCACCCATATACTTATTAACCCCTAGTCCCTCATAACCCATACAAAAATGGTTCACTAAAATTGTCAAATGGAACTGGAAGGAAAAATTGCAGGAACCTATACACATAGACTACACATATTATGTGAAGTCTATGCACATAGGTTCCCATAGTTACACTTGCCTCCCCACTGAGGACCAGACATATATATAGGGAGGTGAGAAACAGGTCTCCCGCTCCCTTTTTGTCAATATTCATCCTCTGTTCTTCATATCCCTACACAGGTTATGAGCCTGCAAATCTCATTCTGAAAATCTCAATCTCAATTAGTCTATTCACCTTGGTATCCCTGTAGGGTGTAATTGTCCAGGCCACGTGTTTCTGTTACCATCTCTCTCAAAACAGCATTTCAACTCTATTTTCTTCACTGTAGTATCCCAGGTAGGGAGTAATTGTCAAGGTGCTCTGACAGAAGCTTTTCCTACTACAATCAGTGTTTCAATCACCCAAAGTTTCATTTTTTACCCCTCTCTATCCCCTTCCTTACCCTGATAACCGGAATGAAGAGTAACTCAGTTATTAAACTATTCAGTCCTACCAAGATTGATATAGCTGCACCCTGGCAAGGAGCGGCAGCAGAAAACTGTGTTACTCCAGCAATAGGGACTCTACTCCCTCCATCCTATCTTTCTCAATATTTGGGTAGTCTAACTCTTTTTGTGGTAGGGTTGGTGTATGTCATCACCAAGACTACCTACCGGTGACAACTCCAGCCGTAGATCATCATCCAACCTCTTGTGGGCGGAACACAACAGTGAAGAAATCAGCAGCAAACACATACTAGCTCTGTTTGGAATATGCAGGCAAACATCAATTGTATATTTGGGTTGATCATCAGCGCTACCCTTGACAGCAACAACAAGGTTAATCAACACAAAGCGGAAACCACCATTGTATCTGGACATTTCCCTAGCCCCTGGGTCCGGCCAGAACCGTCCACTCCCCATCAAGCCCCCATCCAATCCCCACCTTATTTTGAATTCTAGCTCAACTTAATCATGACTATGGACTACAATTTCTCAATAAATGCATGTTACACAGACATACTGGTCAACAGGCTGGGCTTTCACGGATGATTACTAGTTTGTGTTAGTTATGGGGTGTGAAACCAATTTTGACTGCAATGTCCCCCTATCCCGCTCAAGCGGGATAGGGGGGCATTGTCAAAATTCCCTCTCACAAAAAAAAGAAGTGGAACATGAAGCTGAGAATATATAAATAAATGAAAAACCCCTCTTACCACAAAGTGTGTGGCAATGCAACATGATGCCCAGCTGAGCCCTAACACTCCCCAGATCGACTTCAATCAGTTTTTGGACTGAGAGGGCTACCAGTTTGTCACATGTTATGGTGCAATTGCAGCAACTTGTTTCTGATTTGAGGGCAAATTCTTAGATTTATTTGGATGCAGAAGGTAAAGAATTCAATAGTATAATACAATTATTAACCAATTTTTTCCAAGAAGATCTTGGCCATGATGATCTGTTGGAATATGTTCATCCTTCCTGAACAACTTTTTTGTACACTACTAAAATTTCAATCAAACAGTCTGGATTTTCACCAGAATCATTTTATCAATTGAAGAACAATTCAACTTGAATTACAAATTTGTTTTGAGTATCTTTTTTATACAGAATAAACTAAATTCCAGTCAAATTCCAGATGAGTTCAACGTGGGTTAGCCAATACTTTGTGAAGTTCAAAGAAAGATGTAGGGGAGGTATCCACCAGAGTTATAGAAAAAAGTTAAGCTATGGCACTCCTTGGGGAGTGCGCCCTCCTCTCCCCTGGTGATGAGTCTTCTGTCAAACATCTTGAAGAACAGCTCTCACCACAACAAATAAAATTTCACTATCACTTCCAGAAAAGTCAACTTGGATGGCTACATCCAAGTTTATGTTGGGTGGAGCCATCCAATTTTGAACTTGGGTTGAGTTGGCCCAAGTCAACCCCTCATCCAATTCAAAATTGGTGAGGGGGATGCAATTTTGAATTACAATGGCTATTGACCAAGGGAAATGGTTCCCTCAGAGTTCAACCAAGGAAACTGTTTAAATTGGCTGACTCCATGCAATCCAAAATTACATCCCCCTCACCAATTTTGAATTGGATGGGGGGTTGACTTGGGCCATGTGAGCCTGGGTCTCTTAAGTGACAGCAGGACACAAAGTTTGGGGAGACAACTGTGACGATGAATACGTCATCACGGGAGGACATGATAGATAGGGTTAGGTTAGAATGGCTACCGCGTGTACTTTGTATCTAGATTAGGTTTCCTCACTTCCTCAGTTTAGATTCTCCGTTGTAGTCTCTTTCTCTTCTTTTCTTTTCCTCACTCATTCTTCATTGTGTCATCCCGTCTCGTACCTCGACTAGGTATTCCTCATTCCTCTGTTCGTCTCTCTCGGAGCTATTCTCCTCCCGTTGCTCACAGCTGTCACTGGCATTTCTCAGGTTCGCTTTCTTCTCTTCTTTTTCTCTTGTTCTTTCCTCTTCATCTCTTTCTCTGCTCATTATGCAATCCCACTCATTCTTCATTGTGTCATCCCGTCTCGTACCTCGACTAGGTATTCCTCATTCCTCTGTTCGTCTCTCTCGGAGCTATTCTCCTCCCGTTGCTCACAGCTGTCACTGGCATTTCTCAGGTTCGCTTTCTTCTCTTCTTTTTCTCTTGTTCTTTCCTCTTCATCTCTTTCTCTGCTCATTATGCAATCCCACTCATTCTTCATTGTGTCATCCCGTCTCGTACCTCGACTAGGTATTCCTCATTCCTCTGTTCGTCTCTCTCGGAGCTATTCTCCTCCCGTTGCTCACAGCTGTCACTGGCATTTCTCAGGTATTCCTCATTCCTCTGTTCGTCTCTCTCGGAGCTATTCTCCTCCCGTTGCTCACAGCTGTCACTGGCATTTCTCAGGTTATGAGCCCAGCGCATTGAGCACGGTACCAAAGTTTAGCTACCAAGACACGACGATCCAAGAAATAGGAATCCTTAACCGTGGCGGGCTCGTCTAAAATCCCGGGAGCCTTCCAACCACCTACCCCTGAATCCACCCCTGCTCCCGACTCGCCCACCACCCCCAGGGCCTCTCGACTTTCTACACCAGAAGTCCCTGAGGTGTCCTTGCCATCCACATCCCCTGCCCACAATAGCTCCACTTTCTCCTTCAACATGGCTGCCGAATCCTCAAACGGCAGTTCTTCGGTCCCTGGCTCCATCAGGCTCTGCACCGAAAAGCTCAACGAGACCAATTTCTCTGCATGGCGCTACGACATGCGCAATGCCCTTGCCTACCATGGCTTTGACGGGTACATCAAAGAACACACCCCTTCTCTCATAAATCGCCCCGACTACAAGGAGCGACTAGTCCAAGTCACCACCTACATTCGGCTCCACCTGGGCCGAGAGGATTCCACCCGTTTTGTGGACGACCTGGACACATACGACCCCAAGGCCTTGTGGGATTCTATTCTAGAATACCATGCCGCCAAATCTGTCGAAAACACCGCCAACGTCATGGAAAAACTTCACGACATCGTCTTTGTCGAGGGCGATATGCAAAAAAGCATCAATACTTTTCGCCAGACGTTTCAACTCATGATCGAAGTCAGCTCGACTAAGTTCGACAAGAAAACCCTCGAAGCTGTTTGGGTATTCTTCGTGTTGAAACGGCTACCCTCCTCGTTCACCATGTTCCGGACTCTCCAATTTGCCTCTTTCAAGTCTGAAGCATCCGGAGTGACGATGAATAAGTTCCTCACCGATCTGGAGACGGAACTTCGCCGCCAACAAGACAGCTCTGCCCAGTTATCCGCCACTGCCTCCGCATTGGCGGTACAGCGCACCCCTGCTCCCGTGTCGAACTCCTCCGATAGAAAGCGCCGGCCATTCTGCACCAATGGTGTGCACAATCCCGAGTGCACAGGTCACACTCCCTCCGACTGTTACCAACTCAATCCCGCCAAAGCCGCAGCCTACGCACAGGGTCTGCTGGACAAAGCCAACGCCGCCATCGCAAAGAAGGCACTCCTCAGTGTGAATTCAGGAGTGGCTGATGCGATTGTTCTGGACAGCGGGGCCTCCGGCCACTATCTTAAGAAGCGGGAATACTTCACCTCTTTCCTCCCTATCAAATCCTCGGTTTTTGGCGCCAACGGGGCAGCAATCCCAATCCTCGGCGTCGGATCCGCGGTCATCCAAGCCACCACCGGTCCTATTATCATTCAGGAAGCCTACTACGCTCCCTCTCTTTCCAACTCCTTACTCCCTCTCTGCTTCTATGTACGACAGGGATATTGCATTCGCTCCTCTCGCGGAGTCGATGGCTTTGAGTGTCGACGCGGCAACCACGTCCTCTGCGTTGGCAACACCTCCGAACAAGTTCTTCTCATTGATCTTGTTAGTCCTCGCGCAATGACCGTCAAGGACCCTCCACAGACTGTCCTAGACCTCCATCGCTCCCTTGGCCACCCCAGCTTGGCCTATCTAAAAAGGGCCTACCCCGACATCACGATCACCAACGTGGACTTCTTGGTTTGCGACACATCGAAGATGCACCAACAGCCCTTCTCGGGTTCTTTCCCGGCCGCCTCCAAGCCACTTGAGATCATCCACATGGATCTCTGCGGTCCCATGACCCCAGCCTCGCGTGGGGGAAACCTCTACTTCCTCAAGATAATCGATGGCTTCTCCAAGTACCGATTTATCTACCCCTTGAAGAAGAAGTCTGACACCTACCTCATCTTCACCACGTTCCTTGCCGAAGTCGAGAACACCACCGGCCATAAGCTCATCTCGGTCGTCTCGGACAACGGCGGCGAGTTTGTCAACAAACAATTCCAAACTCTCTTTAACTCAAAGGGGGTCAAACATCTTACGACCGCCCCCTACACCCCCCAACAAAACCCTTTCGCCGAGCGCGGTAATCGTACCACCATCGAGAAATCTCGTGCCTTGCTCGCCACGGCCGGCATGCCACTTAACTGGTGGGGTGAAGCCATCTCCACCGCGGTCTTCCTCGAGAACCGGTCCCCAGACAGCTCGATTGGCTTCAAGTCCCCTTTCGAGCTATGGACGGGTACCCCTCCCGATCTCTCCCTTCTGGTTCCTTTCGGGTGTCGTGCCGTCCTCTATGTCGAGAAAATCGACCGAACTTCCAAGTTTTCGGCATCCGGCACCGAGGCAATCTTCCTTGGGTATGATGGAAACCATCACTCTTACAAGTTGTGGGTCCCCTCAACTCGTAAGATCAAAGTTTCTCATCATGTTAAATTTTTCCCTTCTGTTTTCCCTTTCCTTTCTTTTTCCTCCCCCAGCAGCATCGATCACACCTTGCTCGTTGGCTCCTACAGCCTTGAGCAACCCCCTTCCGTATTTCCGCATGAATCTTCCTCCGACCAGATTGTTGAGATTGGTGAGGATGTCCCCATCATGCGCCCAACCTTTCCACCTGGGCCCTCCTCACCGTCTCCTTCTGAATCGGAGAAGTCCCCTTCCGTACCCATCACCTCCTCTCCCTTGCTACCCGTTGCTCCTGAACTGCCCGACCCCTCTGGCGAGACAGGCTCTGCCATCAAAGGCTATGCCTACGTTCCTCACTTCGACAGGGCTCCTCAGGACATCAGCTCCGCCATCGACACGTCCAACATCATCGACGGGCCTAGAAGTAGGCGTGCTCTTGTCATTCGTCGTCACCAAGCCAATCTCATCGTCGGCGAGCCAGCATCCATGAAGGACCCTCGCACCTATGGCGAGATTCTCGGCCGCCTCGACGAGGCCCACTGGCTCATGGCTGTCGAGGTTGAGCTCAACAACATCCAGCGACATGAGGTTTGGGTAGTGGCACCCCTCACGCCCGGGGCTAAGCCTCTCGACACCACCTGGGTATTCAAGCGAAAGTTCGACGCCGATGGCGAGCTCCTCAAGTACAAAGCCCGCCTATGTGTTCGAGGCTTCCGCCAGATTGAGGGAATTGACTACGACGCGACGTTCGCTCCTACTGGTCGCCTCACGACTCTCCGTCTCATCCTTGGCTTGGCGGCCCTTCACGACTTCGAAATCCAACAGATGGACGTCAAGTGCGCTTTCCTCAATGGCGTGCCTGACGAGGAACTATTCATCAAGGTTCCCGAAGGCGTTGGGGTGGAATTACCTCCAGGACACGGCCTCAAACTCCAGAAATCGCTCTACGGCCTCAAACAGAGCCCCCGCTGCTGGTACCGGTCGCTCAAAGATTTCTTCCTGTCGGTCAACTTCGCCCCATCCGAGGTCGATCCCTGCCTGTTTATCCACCAAGAACCCTCTCGCTTCTGCTGCGTGTACATACACGTCGACGACCTTGTCATCGTTGGCCCCCAGGTCGATTTTCTCAAGAAAGCCATCAAGTCCCGGTTCGAGATGGACGACCTTGGGGACTGCAAGTGGGTCCTGGGCATGCGTGTCACTCGCGATTGGGCCAACCGCACACTCACGCTCTCTCAGGATCGCTACTGCCGTGAAATCCTTGACGAGTTTAGCATGCTCGACTGTCGTGGCATGGGTTCTCCGCTCCCCACCAATGCGACCACCTGCCCCATCGACCCTTCGCCGCCGTCTGCAGGGTTCAATTTTCGCCGGGCTGTCGGCCTGCTGAACTATCTTGTTCAGTGTACTCGGCCCGATCTCTCCTTCACCTGTAGTTATCTTTCCCAGTTCCTCAACAACCCCTCCAAGACACACCAAATTCATTTCCTGCATGTCCTTTGCTACATCCAACAAACAAAGGATTTTGGGCTAACCCTTGGTGCGGTATCACCTTCTCCTTCCACCCTCGTTGCATACTCCGACGCCAGCTATGCAACAGCCACTCAAGCATACTCCTTTGCAGGCAGCGCTATCCTGCACAATGGGCTGATTGGCTGGCGCTGTGCCAAAATGGACATCGACCCCCCTGCCGTCTCCACCACGGAATCTGAATATCGGGCCTGCTCCGAGGCAGGCCAAGACATCGTCTGGACTCGGCAACTCCTTGACTCCCTCCGGCCCTTCATCCATCTCCCTTCCCCCTCGGTAACTCTCTACTGCGACAACCAGGGTGCGCTCGCACTTCTCAAAAACTCCATCTATCAACACCGGACCCGTCACATCCACATCCGCTATCATTGGCTCCGTCACCACATCGAGCAAGACGAAACCTTCAACCTCTCCTACGTCCCAACCAACGACAACGTGGCTGACTTTCTCACCAAGCCACTCACTCCCATCAAGACCCGGCAAGCACTCGCCTCCGTCTCCCTCAATGCCTGTGAATTTTCAGCTTAGGATAGCCTATTGAGCACGGGGGGCTGTGACGATGAATACGTCATCACGGGAGGACATGATAGATAGGGTTAGGTTAGAATGGCTACCGCGTGTACTTTGTATCTAGATTAGGTTTCCTCACTTCCTCAGTTTAGATTCTCCGTTGTAGTCTCTTTCTCTTCTTTTCTTTTCCTCACTCATTCTTCATTGTGTCATCCCGTCTCGTACCTCGACTAGGTATTCCTCATTCCTCTGTTCGTCTCTCTCGGAGCTATTCTCCTCCCGTTGCTCACAGCTGTCACTGGCATTTCTCAGGTTCGCTTTCTTCTCTTCTTTTTCTCTTGTTCTTTCCTCTTCATCTCTTTCTCTGCTCATTATGCAATCCCACTCATTCTTCATTGTGTCATCCCGTCTCGTACCTCGACTAGGTATTCCTCATTCCTCTGTTCGTCTCTCTCGGAGCTATTCTCCTCCCGTTGCTCACAGCTGTCACTGGCATTTCTCAGGTATTCCTCATTCCTCTGTTCGTCTCTCTCGGAGCTATTCTCCTCCCGTTGCTCACAGCTGTCACTGGCATTTCTCAACAACAAAGTTTATTTCAGAAGAAATAAGGGAACAAGGGGAGGAGGAAGAAAGGTAGTAAGAAAGATGTGTCTTTTAAGACAAGAGTACAAGCTCAATCTGAAAAGAGAGCAGGAATAGAACCGGGCAGAGCCACAGTCTCTTCAACCTGAGAAGCAGGAGAAGGTACAGTCAAAGACTGCCTTATTTTTTATGCCAGAGGCAAAGGTTGCTTATAAGGAAACCTGAGTGGATGGGGGGCAGCTCCACTGGACTGAATTGATATGATGAAGGGTTCTTTAGATGTGTAGGGAAGGGTGCCTCTGAGTGAAGAAGGAAGAGACAGAAGGGAAGGAAAAGTGATAAGATCAAAGCTCCAAGAGAACTTTGAAGAAAAGAAATTGGTTAAGCTGCTTACTTGTCAGACAGATGACACCAAATGAACACAACACGGCAACGAGGGGAAATGATGGGACCTGGGCTTCTGAGGAGTGAGGAGTGTAATCCAATTGTTCTGTTTCTTTGAAGTTCTGGTTGGTGAGTGATGATGAAAATTTTCATCTGCCCAACTCTGAAAGTGATGAACCATGTTTATCAAAATGAATATGCAATATGAGGTTGAACTTAGAAAACGATTAGATGTTGTGTGGACTTCCTGGTTAATTACTTCACTCTTATATTATTTCACACTTATACACAACAAAGCATGGATATTATTATATGAAAATGATCACATTGAAGAGAAGAATAAGAGGATAACACTGTTGAAGCCTTTTGGGCAACTGTGTTGTCTCTAAGGCTGACAGGAACTTGGATGGCTCCACCCACTATAAACATGGATGCAGAAATTCAAGTTGGCTTTTCTGGAAGTGTTTTCTATACAAGTGACATCACAAAAAACAAAGGGACCTTTGTACTTTGTGATGTCACTTGTTATAAATAAGTAAAAATTGATTTGCCATGGTGTCTAAGCTAAGAATTTAAAATCCTGTACATGCCAGTCTCCAGAGGGAAGTCCATCATTACAAAACTTTTTTTGTTGGTGGGAACTTGATCAATTGTCATTGCAAAATGAAGTTTGGAATACAGAATTTGGTTTTCTCAATTAAGCAATCTGAGCAACAGGAAGTGCTTTACTCTGGAATACATGTGTGTGCATTTTGGGAAGAGATGTTACATTTATCTCCTGCAGATAGTGAAGAAATCAAAGGGATAATTTACAGAAACAAAAATCAATGATTGAGAATATAGCATCTTGTAACTTGAAGCAGGTCCAAGAAGGTATGCTGGTTTCTACATAAACTTCATGAAGCTTTGCATTTGCATCAAAACCTTTTCTCAATTGGTGGATAGAAGTCTTTGCACTTGGCACACCAGACCAGAAAGCACATAACCACCATGCTCACCCATTGCATTTGTAATAATTCAGCAGAGAGAAGTCATATTGATCATGAATTCTTGACATGAATTTGAACATTTTTGAAAGATCTGAATGATGAGCATTCAACCCAATATTTTCCCCAAGTTTTACAATTCACACCAGCAAAAATCAATTGTTCCTTGTTTAAAAGTGACATCACAAATTACAAAGGCCCTTTTGTAATCTATGCCATGTCACTTGTATACCAGGGAAAGTTGATATGTTGTGGTGTTAGTATTTGTAATTTCAATGAGCTCTTTTGGTCCCTCACTGACAGTGACACAGGAGATGCTAAGCTTCCTTCCAGTATGCATATCTTATTCTCCAAGAGATATTAAATCTAACCATGGGAAGATTCTATCTCTGGAAAAAATGAGGTGCATACAAACTTATGGACAGCCTCACTTCATGATTGCCCTTACTTTAGTGAGGAAAAGTTGAACATCATAAAGTGTACTTTCCAATATTTCACTCATATTAGCAGAACAAACAGATCAAATTACAGACTGGCACACCCTCAATTAGATTTCCATATGTGTGTTGAAACTTGACGTAAACGCTACCAACTCAAACCTGTGAACGCTTGGTGAAATCCAGTCAAACCTAATTGGAAACCTAATCTCATGATCTTCACCTCTCCACTCAAATCACTCACTTCCATTCTCTCACTCACTCTTGCTCTCTCGCTCACTCCCACTCCTTCTTCCAAATCTTCTACATTGCTCTGCATCCTCACTCCGCTCACTCCTAAAATCATCTGTTTGACTTTGCTTGATCAACCCCTTCTCTCTTCCACCACTGTTTGGCCTCGCTCAATCAACCCCTTCCTTCTTCCATCATCCATCTTTCTTCCATATCTCTTGACCTCGCTCAATATCCTTGGACATCTTGTCCTCATCTAACTTGGTGAGAATTGTCATCAAGCAATCGGCCCTCTATCTGGCTCAATCTCATTTTTCCTTTTTCTTTTTTTTTTCTTAAGTTCTCTATTGACTTCTTACTAACATCAACTCCCTTCTCAGTCCTGTGTCCTTTGTGTTCTTCTCGTGTCTCCTTTCTTAAAGTTGTCTGTCTACACTCTCAATAGTCATCTAGGGTATGCTTTTCTTATTCTTTCTTTCTTAGTTCTTCCCTTCATTCTTATTCATGTATGTTTTCTTTAGTCTCTGGTTTCTAGATTTTATAGCAATCTATCAAAGCTCCATTAATGTGTATTCAATTGAAAAAATGATTCTGCAGGGAATCTGAGAGAAACTCTTCTTGCGTTAGTCCACCAAGCGTGACTAACAAGACCCAAACAATCACAACAAACCTGAGAGAATGAAAGAATGAAGAAATGAAATCATGAGATCAGATTAGACTGAGTGAGAGACTGAAAGAATAAGAAACAAACCTAGAGGGTGAGTTGTGAGGATGAGGTGAGATGAGCAATGGTTGAAACACAATGTAGTTAAATGAAGAAAAAGATCAATACAAAGAACTGGAAGCTAGTTAATCTACATACAACCAAGGTTAGGTTTCAACCTAGTCTCACTAATCCCCTCATGTGCATCCAAGTGAAAATGACTGCTCAAACTTTAACCCTAAAGTTCAATTTATTCTTCCCTTTGGATTACTCCTTCCTGCTGGACTGAATGAACAACTTTTGGATATATAATTATGGGGAGAACAGCTTTTAGCATTCAGGCTGGCACCCTCCAACCCTGCACCTGGCCAATGGGCCCCAAATTTAGAGTTATCTACCTGTTGAGATGTTTCTCCCAGGGTTTTGACCAACTGTACTTGAACTGGGGGAAAGGAGTACAGTACCTATGTAAGTGTAATCCAAAGCTTGCAATGCCAAATGTTGATTTCTAAAATCCATCCAAGCTTGCATGTAAACTGCAGACTGAACCATGTTTTAATATGGGCTGATCAAAAAGATGATTTGTGGATGTTTATTTTATTTGTAATGGAAGAGGTCAGATACAACCTCAAAATAGAATGCAGGGTGTATGTATTAAATGTTTTGGCATGTAGAAAGGGAAATCCACACTGTTCAAGCTGAAGGGTCTGCAAGCATGAACTTGAATTGCACCAAGCATGAGCCATCATGAGCCATAGCCTCCATGAGGACCTCCAGGCCGACCTCCCAGGACTCCCAAGTCCAGGAGGCTATGTATTTAGGTATGCGTATAATCAGGAATGAGCGTGGTATTATATGTGTATATGGATTAGGTTTGCCTGACGGATCCAACCATTACACCACTCTCCGCCGAAGATGGAGAAGAATATTCAAATATGTATTTACATACTTTTTTCATTCAACGGCTGAGCCTGAAACGCATACACGCAACCACAGTGTACGTACAATTACATAATAGCATTCACCCATCTTTCCTCCTCAACAAGAATTAGCATACATACAACGCATATTTTACAATATACATATCAGAGAAAGCCTGCAGTGAGATTTCCTATTGCATGTTTACAGTCTCGCTGGCCACGACGAGGAAATCTGAACATTCCACTTCCCTTCATTCTCACCCTCTAGTACTCCGTGTCCTCTTCTCTGCGCTGTGCATACACTCACAGTCAGATCCATACCAGATTCTCAGTCGCAACCAAGAAAGAAAGAAATGCCCAAGAAACGCAGCACCACCGTCTCCGGATCTGATGTAGCACCTAGACGCTCGACACGAGTATCCGTGAAGCCAGTCCCCGCCATCAAGAAGGAAGCATCCGCGGGGAAACCATCAGCCAAGCCGAATGGGACCAGCAAGAAGAGGAAAAACCAGCCCAAGCCGTCCGACTCCCAGCCGGCTACCGAGAAAGCTGACGAGGACTCACTGTCGGAACTGAGCGCCGAGAGCCAAGTGAAAAACCTCGTCGAAGATGCCGAGCCCAAGCCTCCCCCCAAGAAGAAGAGTAAGGTAAACCATGCAACGGATAAAGAAGGCACATCTTCTACCTCAGCCAAAAAATTAGAAGTTGGCGACAAATTACCCGAAGCTATCATCCTCAAAGATCAAGATGACGCCGATGTCAATGTACTCGATTTAACTGCAGAGAAAGGGTCAGTTCACACCCTATCATCCCCATTAACTTCTCTCTTTCCTGTCGCGTTCAAGCCGCCCATACATGCAGAGAAAATCAAATCACTGATCAGACGCACATGATTTCATTGGCTTTAAACGCGTCGGGCAATGACAGATTAATCATCTTCATTTACCCCAAAGTAAGCCCCCCCCCCTTCCTCTCTCTCATCACGATACCCAGTTCATCGTGTTCTTACACTGGCTATGTTGTATGTGCGTTTTTTTTTTTCATTTGGGTAAGTCGAACACTCCAGGATGTACCACCCAAGCCTGTGGCTACAGAGACCTTCATTCAGAAATCGTTAAAGCAGGTTTCCAAGTACGTTTTTGAAACATGATCACGTATTTTCTCGACCAGGACTGGTTCACTTAGGCAGTTTCTTTAATAGGTAGTAGGGTTAAGTATGGATTCTCCGAAGGCACAAACCACTTGGAAAGTCAAGGTGTGTGATTATCTCTCTGTGGATGAGGCCAAGATAGATATGTGCTAACTTCTACACCGTTCCTCGTTCTCTCAGCAAAAGCTGCCTTACTCGCTGCTCTGTGACCCGGAGGTAAGAGAAGCCATCTCCAATAAATACCAGTGTATCCAGTAGGGACGGGAAATACGCGCTCTGAACCAATGGGCTGATCGTTTTCTGTTATCTGATTTTTTTTTTTCTTTTTCTAGCAACGATTGATCAAGATTCTCGGCTCATCCAAAACGCAAAGCTCGGTCCAACGATCCCACTTCATCTTTGAAGCCGGTGGAAAACTGCTGCAGGTTGACCCGAAGGCCACGACCACAACCAGCGTCAGTTCCTCTCTTCCCCCCGTTTTTTTTTTTTTTTTTTTTTTTTTTTTCTCGAGAGAGAGGCCGATCGATCATGAGCTCGTAGCATGTCCACTGACTCTCCTTTTCCTGCATATCTATCTAAAATGGGTTTAATAGCCGAAACAAGCTCTCGAGTTCATCCAGTCCCTTACGGATAAAGCAGACAACAAGCAAGAGGCCTCTTGACCCACCTCTCACTATTCTCTTCTTCTTATTTCTCCCTTGTCGATTTCAATCTGGAGTGACCGTCTCATGACCCTGAACAACGAACCTTGTTTGATACCGAAATGTGGAAACGTGGACGAATAACATGCTGTTATTATACCTTGATCTATCACAAATACAATACTGTTGTATCCTTTCAATCGCGCTAGATCCTCACTCTCCTTACCCTTTCTCAGTGACAAAACTCACCCCTTTTCCCCTCTCTCTTTCTATCCGTCGGTTACAATGAAATCAGGATGAGTATGTGTGTTTGGTTCTCCTTTGCTTGAAAGTTCTTGGCACAGAGATGATGTTGTCTTTGACATGTCAATACCCCCTATTGGCTTGGTTTCAAGTGATCCTGAGGAAAGAGAAAATAAGATACAATTTGACTGGCTAGCTATTTATTTAACTACTGTGAGCAAGAAAAATGATCCAGGCTTTTATTATGTACCACTCCAGCGTCCCGCCATGTCAGTTTGACCAGATCTTAAGCTTTCGAGATCCACGATGAAGGCGCAGTAAGATAAGAGGCGGATATCATTTGGGCAATAATCAAACGGGGAAGATGCGCAACCCACAGCAGAACGGAACTAGTATGTAGTAGTCATTATATGGATACTTATTGTGTCTCTTGTTTGCTGTCCGCTTGAACTTAGCATCTCAAAAACGTCGAAGACAATAAGCTTCATCACGCTGAGACATGAACTTTTTAACCGCTCAATCAGTTTATCAGAGCTAGTCCGAATGCTGGGTTGCGATTCTTTAGCTGCTTCCTTTTTCTTTTGCACATCCTTTGACCAACCGCTCCAGTTCAACACACAAGGGGCTAGATAAGCCCGAGGCCCATGCTTGTAAGCTTTCAGGGAGGAAGCAAGCATGTGATGCCGTGGATGGGGACGTGATAGTGTGAATTGTTTCTACAATTTCAATTGTTTTCTTTTTTTTTACAAGACGTCACCCAAACTTTCGACAAATTTTTCATAGTCATCCTTTTCATGGGCTGCCGAAGCAGCATGAGTGGAGGCTTTACCCGGTCGAGAGTCCGAGACGACGCCGTCGCGTTTGAGTGCGGCCAACAGGGTAGTAGTAAGTTGCTTGGGCTCCTGAGACTCGGCTCCATTATCATGACCTGAGTCGAGAGAATTGGGGGCCGCTTGAATGCGATTCCCGTCTCCTAATCCAGCAATCCCAGCTCTGCGATCTAACTCTTTCCTCTTTTTCCGTATGGCCGCGGGCACGAAATTCGTCGCTTCGCGTTTCAGGTCTTGTAGTTGAGGAAGGGCGGTTACCGTCGCACTGGCTTGGAGTGTAGGCTTGGAAGTAGGAGGAACTGTTGTATCGGATTTATGTGCACTTTTATTAAGGAGGCCGGTGGTCGTCGTGGTGATTGGTTTGGGTGGAAGATTCGCTGAGATGGGTGGAAGTGGGAGGGAGTGAAAGTTGCTGATGGGCGGGGGTGGGAGGGGCAGTCCGTTAGGTCCCAATGGAAATGTCATCATGCTCATTCCAGCTATCATAGGAGGAGGAGGTAAGCCAGGGACAAGGCTAATCGGAGGCGGAAAGAACGGAGCAGGCTGTCCAACAAAACCAGGATTAGCATGTGAAGATTGACTTGTAAGATTTGGGGAAGATTTTGTAGGCCTGTTTATTAATGGCACCGAAGGTGGTCTCTCGATGGGTTTGGGTGGGGGAGATCCTTCCGGCAAGGGAATGTCGTCATCTTCTTGCTCGTCTTCTGATTCCAAAGCAGGAGGGGAACCTTCAGGGAGTGGGATATCATACCCATCATCGTCCTCCGTCCCTTGATCAACACTTTTATCCTCTTCACTTTCACTCTCGTTATCCGAAGCGTCATGATCGGATTCAGTAGTTTGGGTTGGAGGTTGACTGGGTGACTTGTTGGGATCGGCTGAGTTGGATGTGGTGAGGTTTGAGATATTATCCTTCATTCGCATGGGCATACCAGGAGGGGGAACACCGAACGGGTTGAAGACAGGATGATAGTAGAAGCTCCTCTCAGGTTCGAGTAATTTTCCATCAGGACCGAACCAGTTCATGGTGCGTGAGTTGGAACTGGATTTTACAGATTGAGTATTTTTGTCTCCATCATTCTTGCTGTCATCGTGAGATACTGAAGGGAGTCCCGTCGCCGGGTCAATAATGACTTTGGATGCAGATTGAGCTGGGTCATTTGAGCTAGTGATGCCCTTCTGTTCCTTCGCCTTCAGGATGAGCGATAGCTGGTGTTTAGTTTCCTTTAGTCGATTCTGTTCAGAGATAGTGGGTTTTGCTAGCCGTTCTAGCTGATTGATTTCAGCCTGGAGAGCTGATGAAACGGTCAAGAGTTTTACCAAATTTCAAAATCAGGAGTGTGCACTTGTGTGGAAATTACTAAGTTTTGAGCATCTCTTTTAAAATATTAGACTGATCATAAGGTGGAGAGGAGATGGGTGTAGATTCGACATACTAGATGAATCCTTTTTGCTGTTTGCATCCTCCCGTGCCTTCTTCCGTTCCAGCTTATTTCTCTTGATCTCTTTCTGCCGTTGGGCTTTCCCTGTATTGGTATTAGTTAGTCCACACAGTTATATGTAGTTATAATAAGTCAGGATCATCGATGTTGTTGAGATCTCTAACGACAACGAGGAAGTACTAACGAAAGGCATCGGCAGGGTTGAGTGTTTTCGCTTTCTTGGCCATGATCGGAATTCAGTTTTTAGTTTTTTAGTTTTTTAGTTTTCAGTGTGAAGTTTAATAAAATAAAATGCTTTTTAGTTGTAGATCATGACCCGTGACAGGTGGTCAACTGCATCCCATTCGGCTTCACTTTCAGCACGGCGAGCAGGGTTTCACATGCCTCCACTCCTGTGACAGCTCGATCGACAGCCATAAATAAATAAATAAATAAATAAATAAATACTCAAATCAACAAGAATCGCATTAATTATTAGCAAGCCATGACCCAGTCAACATCCTGCCGGCCATTCAGTCTGCCCGCGCTGCACGAATACCGATTCGAACTGGAGCCTGGTGAATCCATCACCATCAAACTCATCTCAGGAACCGCTGAAGTATCGGGACTAGAACTGACGAGCGGCCAAGAATACTCCTTTGGCGACGAGATTCGATCGGCCATCTTCAGCTGGCACGGTGCAGACCTCGAGATACGCTATTCTATTATATACTCATCACGTGCTTCGTTGGCTCTCTCCTAACCTTGCTTTGCTCATCTCCCACTCACTCGTCCATTACACGTCATAGGCAAAGCTTCAACCGAATATGTGGCTGAGGAATCCACCGTTCCAGCGTACATGGCTCTACATCTCGCCCTGGAACGCGTAAGGCTAGGATCAGTCCCACCCAAACATTTCCTCCCTCATGTCGAACCACCAGCAAGACTACAACATGTGACCGATGGTCAAGAACAGGATGAAGAGAAACAAGGACCCCACGTTATGGTGATTGGATCACTCGCTAGCGGGAAATCTACCCTCATTAAAACTTTGGCTAATTGGGCTGTCAAAAGCGGCAGAACTAAACTCGAAGGTCCCGGACTGCTTCTGGTTAATCTGAATCCTAACGATGTCCGTTAGCATTTCATTAAGGGGAAAAAAAGAAACCTCTTTTCTGGGGCGCAGGCTTACTTATAATATATTCAATATAGGGCGCGTGGACCATTCCAGGAACATTCTCCGTCGTGCCACTCAATGTCTCTATTCCTACGACCACACCGGTATTACCGTTCGGATCAACACCCACGACAGGGCCTCCAGTTCTACTACCACTCCAAAACAACGACCCCAACCAGCCATCCACACCCAATCCCGCTCTATTTGCACCGCCCTTAAATGCACTTTCATTCTTTTACGGACATACCCAATTCAATCGGAATATAGGCCTTGCTGAAATCCTAATCAAGAAGGTAGGAACAGCTACGGAAATGAGGATTGAGAAAAGCTCCGAAACTTCACTCTGGAGAGGCGGGATCTTGATCGATACTCCGGCAGAATTCAGTGAGAAATCCAAGGGCGCTTTGGTCAAATCAGCTGTACGAGCTCTGGGTGGTACGCCCAACTATCTCTCTTTTCCTTCTCATCCGCCATTTCCTTTTATATTAATAAAATAATTGACTATAACTTTAGTTCGTGTGGGAAATAGTGACTATCATTGTAGTGATTGGGAATGAGAAACTTCATTTAGAAATCAGCAAATTGATGTCAATCAATAAGACAGTGCACGTAGTGAGGGTACCCAAGAATGGCGGAGTAAGGTTTTCTTTTAAATTGATTGATTTTACACACGTGAACTGTATAATCAACAAATAACTTTTTCTCTCTCATATTAAACAACAATCTCTTTTTTTGGATTTAGGCCACGGATCTAGATATTAACTATCGAAGACGGTTGGAGTCGAATCAAATCCGATCGTACTTTTATGGTGGACCGGCCTTGTCCCAGGGACAACTTTCACCTTTCACGATTGTAGTCAAGTTTGACGATTTGACGATTTATCGAATTGGAGATGGTTAGTTTCCGTTCAACGTTTTTTTTTTTTTTTTTTTTTCAAAGATACTACCTTGTTTTGGCTGATACTTGACATTTTTTTTTTTTTCATTTAGAGGCTCTCGTTCCTTCATCTGCTCTACCCATTGGAGCAACACGTTCAGTGAAATCTACTACTCTGACCAAGGTAGACCCGGAGAACGCCAGGTCTATGATGAATGTTTTGAATCTGGTGCTATCGATTCCGCAAGTAGAATGGGATGGTGTCGATGCGGAATCTGAACTGGCTCTTGAGGCTTGTAGTGGAGCTTCACTAGGGTTTATTCATCTGTGAGTGTTTCCTCGTTTTCCCTGGAGATGGCTCTAAAGCGTGTTCTCATTATCTTGAGTGCTTTTTTATCTAGCTCGGCAGTCGATGTGAAGAACAGAAAGTATACCATTCTGTCACCTCTACCAGGAAGGTTACCGCGGAAAGTAGCCATTGGTGGCTCACTTGAATGGATGGATTCATGAGATATGATAACGTGTTGTTCTCTCTTTGTACATACCTTGTCGTATATTCTTTTCAGTTCATTTGCTTCATCAATTTTGAGTACAGGGAGTTTCCCCCCGTGCAACAATGGTCACGGCTGGAGGCGAGCGGCAGCTTGATTGACAGTGTCTGATGCGGCTTCTGCAGAAGGTGTGATTCCGTTTGACTTGGAAGACATCTTGAACACACGGAGCAGCCTCTTCCAGATAATGTTACGCTCCGCTGCCACGATTCCTAGGCGCATGAAAGCTTTGAGAAACGGTTTTATCCCGTTGTAAGTACTCACACTTCGGAGATTAATAGTCATGGCATGGAACTCGGGCAGATTATCTTGTCGTTTTAGGTTGGTGACATATCGCGTCAGTGCCGTCTTTCCAGAGTTATGGGGTCCTAGTAGGACCGTGAGCCGGGGTTTACCCTTCAAGATGGAGACAAGTTCGCCAACTTCGCGAGGTCGGCTGTAAAACTCTTGCGTCCATACTCCTTGAGTCCATATTTCATGACGAAACGAGCTGAGGAATATTGCAGGTCATGTTAATCATCCTTGACCAAACGAAACGCGAGTACATGGTTCATGTGTTTACTCACGATGGTCCTTGTGCCAATACGCGTTGGGTGTTGACGCCGTAGCAGTTTTTTGAAAGAGGAAAATCGACAAAACATCCTGTTCGGATTTAATTATGAATGGTTCTGGGTTAAAAAGTGGGGCCGTTTTGAAAGAGGACAAGCGTTGTTTTTTGGGTGAGTATGAATGATATGTATACCTCATGGAGTCGACCAATCCGGGAACGCGAAGTGGCACATGGACAGTGTTTTTGGTAGTCGTTGCACCCGAGGCCTCCAGAGGCTACAACGTCAGGTATCTCAATCATGATGGCCGTCAGCTGGTACATGATAGGGCACGGTCAGTACCCTGTGACAAGGGTCCCTTCTGCCGGAAGCTCAATGACAGATGCGTGCCTTGCCCGGCTCATGACCGCGTTGGCGCTTATTCGACGAGTTGAGGTTGAAGGGTCTATTAAACTGAGGTAGAACTTTGCATGAAGTTATGTATCTGAATTGGAAGAAGGAGTACAGCTCGCAGCTTGGGAGTCTCGTCCGATTCGAACTTGGTGGCTAACTGAACTATTGCTTGAAGAGCAATACTTACCACCCTGATGAACCCGAAGAGTGACCTACAGCGGAACTGGTATATAAATATTTAAGTTCTTCCCACCAGCTGAAATATACCCGCGATTGTGGACAATTCGCTTGCATACTTTTTCTAGTTCATGTTGCAATCCCAGTTGGCTTGATAACCCTTGCTGAGTGAGTCATATGCTTCTTGATTGCATCCAACTGTGCTCGAGCATCTGGAAGATGAAGACCCGGAGATGGTGTGGCAATCAAGCAGCCTTCCCTTTCAGGTCAATTTCGGTCTGGAATGAGAATTCATCCCAGCTTGCAAATGCGTCCATGACTCCACATGATGGCTCGCTGGAAACGCTTTTGTGAATTTTTCGCCAACCGTTTCTTGATGCACTACATATTTAAGTACATATCACGTCGATGGGTGCGTGTACATAGTATTTATGTAAAATGTTAGCATGTGTGTATGTATGCACTTAGGGCTGCATTGGTATTACATAATCCAAGGGTGTTTTTAAGGCTTCAGATGATTTTAAATGCGAGAAAGGAATTTAAACCACTTTTTTCGGACTGCAAAACCAATTATCGTGAGTGCGAAAGGCGAGAAAAAAAGGGGAGATTAATTAAAAGGGGATATTATTATAATAAAACAGTCAGTCCAGTCCAGTCCAGTCATAATCAGTTCCTCATGTTTGGCCCAGTGTAGCCAAAAATAGTATCAATTCACTACTAACGCAGCACTCTCCTTGAACAGTGTGGAATGAAGCGGAACAGGTGAATAAAAAACGGAGCAAGGCTGATTATATAGTATAATATGTAGCAGGATGGCTGATGCCTTCGTTCGTTCGGTCCATAATAATAGCACCTGCAGCTCGAAAACTTCGCCAGGAAACCCACCAGTAGTACTCCAGTAGGAGCAGCACAGCAACAGACAACACAGTCACAGTCACAGTCACAGTTACAGTCACAGTCACAGTTACAGTCACAGTCACAGTCAGCAGCAGCAGCAGCAGCGAACCCATCCACAGCACTCCCGAGCCACCTAGCACAGCAGCAGAATGACCTGCTCACCCAGCTGGACCAGCCCATCCCAACGTCGAACACAGCCACTGCACCGACAGCCGACGTCCAGAATGACCTGCCCGTGCCAACTCACCACCACAGCACCCAGTTCTTCACCAGTAGCAGCAGCAACACTCTGAAGGAGAACACACAGGCAGAGGAGGAGATCATCAAGGATCACCACAAGAGCATCTCGCTCGCACAGGCAGTCGCTCATTTCACCCAGGCAAATGAGCACGCCCCCAACAAAAGCTCGCCCAGCTCATCCACCCACTCCCAGTCAGCACTCCACCCCCTGCTCAAGCAGCAGACTCAGCAGCAACCAGCACAGCCAACCCAGCAGCAGCAGCAGCAGCCAACACTCACCCAAGCACCCTTCGCCACTAGTGCACCACCCAAAATCGACCACACCACCCCCAATCTCACCTGCGACTCGCCCTCCACTGTCAACACGAGCTTCGAAGGAGTCAAGTTCAAGACTCGCTCCGTAAGTATGCCTCTCTTTAGCTCATGCCTTGAATAAAGTGTACTTACCCACATAACGAAACGATAGGGAGGTCGGCCCAAAGATCCAGTATGGGTCTACTTCCACACTAACGGAAATGGGACAGACGAAAGGGCCACATGCAAATACTGTGGCTGGCACGTGGAAAGACCCAAAGCATTCAGAATGCGAGACCATATCGCACAATGCGCACAGGTGGACCCCGCCCAAAGGGCTGAAATGAGCCAGCTGATCGCGTTCAAAGAGGCTGCTGCGGCTGCTAAACAAGAAGAGAAAGCTCAACAGCTGGTCGTCGCTAGTACTACTACCAACACCAACACTGCTACTGCTTCTTCCTCTTCAAATCCCGCTAACCATACCTTCGACTTGCTCCACTCAACTTCAAAGAAACGCAAAATGGATTCCCACCTTCACCCGTTAGTAGTATCATACAACTCTCTCTCTCTCTCTCTCTCTCTCCCACCATCTCACTAACAACAAACAACTCACACTGTATCATCCCATCTCCAGCAAACCCGCTCCATCTTTCGGGAAAAGTCCCATCACGTCGCATGGTTTGTCCCCCCCCCCCCCCCCCCCCCCCTCTCTCTCTCTTGCTGAGCATTCCTATTAATGCTTGCAACCACTCTTTAGTTCTCGATGCTACCTCTGGGAAACCAGGCGACGATATGGGCATACGACTAGATCGATTGACAGCCAACGGGTTCGTCTTGATCGCGAATGGCACCACAGATATAGACGGACGCTGCAACACACTATTGCCCGCTAACAGTAGACCAGAGGTGGGCATATACAAAGTGACCTTCTTCAGCAACGAGTGTATGTTGCATCTTGATCTCTCTCACTTGTTGCTTGTGAACTGATACCTTATGTCTACATATGCGCCTTAGTTTACCAAAAGAGAGGCATCGTCTCGTTCTACCCGTTTGTTGAAATCACCTTCGAGATCAAAGACCCCGCTGAACATTATCACATCCCCCTCTTGCTCAGTCCATATGCCTTCTCAACTTACAGAGGATCCTAGAAAAAAACAGCCACATGTTGCATTCCTCCTGATGATTTATATGTTCCTTTTCGAGTCAATTAAACTCCCTCCTCTTCCTCTTTCCCAAGATACAATAAGTAGGTCACACCTTTTCATCTGGCTGGCTTGGTTCACCCTTATGTGATCTCTTTGTACCTATCAAACCATCTTTACATATGTGTTTTCTTCCCATGGTCATGTTGCCTCTTTTTTTTTTTTTTTTTATCTTATGAAATCTGTTCTAATCTGTTCTTTGGTGCTCCAGAATCGTCGCTGTTGGAGCTACATAACAGAAAACCATCCCTTGCTCAATTCTAGGCAGCTCAAGGAGCATCCATCATCTGTGACTAATGGAATAAGTTGCAAACATTTCTTTCCACAGATTGGAAGGCAACACCCGGCTTTGGGATTCCAACCACTGGATCAGGGCTTGTGAGCAGAATTGCACCAAAACTACTTTGGTATGTCATGAGTTGAGAAACCAACCTTGAGAATACATAAGAAATTGGTGTACCATGAAGAATTTTGACCTTACAGTGGATGACTTCCTGTGTGCATTTAGGGAGATCTAGATGCCTCTCTAAGTTCTAAATCAAAGAACCTATCTCAACCTTTACAAGTGCACATGAAAGCACTGGTATGTAAGCTTAGGAAAACATTTTCTGTTTTACTAAGAAATTGGAGTTTGAGGGTCTAAATTATGATCTGGGAGGTTCCCAGAGCCAACAGGAAGTTATTGGTTAGTAGCAAAGCTGCCAAAAACTCCAATCAAACAATTGATATGATTAAATCATTCCAAGAATTTTCCTGATTTCATTTGCATTGATCAAGATGGATAAACTTTTCAGTCAAGACTTCTATTGCTAAAGAAAAATAAAAATGTATAAAAAGAAGATTTCAAACAAGGATAAAGGTATGAGAAGGATATAAAAAAAAAACAAATGACATATTTTTAATATAGCTAGGCAAGAAATTTTCAAGCAACACTAGACAGAACCCAAAGAGACACAAGACTTTCAGGAAGAATTTCAGTTAAAAGAAATGAATCAAGACAAAATGAAAGAAGGAAATTTTCAAGACAACGATCCTCACTGAAATTAGTATTCAGGGATGGAGAACATTTTCTCTCTAATTTTACTCATCCAAGTTATATAAGTTAACTGAATCATGAATGACAAATCAGCTTGTGAAAGATGATTATGAATGAAGGAACTATCTCATCTAAAAAACCATTGGGTTAACTTCTGAAACTATCATTCAATTTCAATGTTATGTCCTTGGCTTCCATTATAGATTCTCATTAGAATTTTTCTTTCAGGTGAAGCATCAAATGTGACCAAAGACTTCCCATTCACTTTTTCATCAATAATCAATTTGAGATCTGGTTTAGGATTGAATCTTTGAGCATAGGGTCTACCAAAATCAGGATCAAGTTCAATTGTCTCAGCAGACTTGGCCACTTTTTCTACATCCAATCCATTATGAATGATCATGAAATTCAGATCATCTTTAGATTTCAATAGTTTGCTATCATTAATCCCTGAAAATTTTTTAATCCACAAGCTTGATTTATGCCGTCTTGATTCATAAATCCCTAATGAATTCAGTATATCATTCTCAACTCTCCTATCACATTCTGGTCTTTGGTAGCGATCCAATGGTTCTGAAGTCTCTGGAAATCTTTCTGATAGTCTGTAGTAGTTTTCAAAATCTTCTTCTTGCTTCTTGGTAAGTATATTATTGTTTATTAAGAAATTCTTGATCAATCTCCAATGTTCCACAATTGTGTGTTCATAGACTTGCTTTGCAAATTTTTTCAGTCTCCTCCCACCTTCATCAAGTCCCATGAAGTTGTGAGATAATTGAATTCCTCGCATGAAAGTGATTTGGTTTTCTAGCCAAAAATTAGTGAGCTTTTTGTATGTATCTAAGCTCAAGTCATCTAATGGTAAATATTCTGACATGTTACCAATTCTTAAATGCCTTGATATAATTTCCATAAAATCTTCATCAATGTATAAGTAATCCCAGAATCTTCTCAAGTCTTTTATCTTAAATTGAAACTCTCTCCCAATGTAATCATTCTGTTTCATTGGAGTTTTCTCCTGAGATCTGTCTTTCATTTCTCCAGTGTGATTCTGTGCATCATTTTCAAAATTTACTTTTTCCTCACCACCAAGATTCTTATCCTCTTTTGAAAACTTGTATTGGGTTCTTTCTATTCCTGGGAAAATTTCCTCCTTAACAACTGGTACCAGGAGATGTTCATCTTGTGAAAGTGGTCTGGGGCAAAAGGCATTGGAAAATATTAAAACAACATTGTATCTTACTATTGGGTCCTGAAGTCCTATTGTTTCAACAATTTGATCATACTGCTTCCCAGACAATTCCACTTCAGTCTGAAAAAAATGATAAAAATTACAGTATCAACATTAAATTGAACCCCCATTTATACTAAACGGCAAATGATTATGCTCACATTGAAAATTTTATCTTCTTTGATGACTTTGTTTGTTTCTTTATTCCACAATATTTCCAGAAACCTACTTGAAGTAATTGGAACATCATCTGATCTAGAAAAAAAGACGAGAAAGGAAATTTCAGTGAACTAGAAAGACTGTCTCAAGCATTCATCAGTTTCAGAAACTTACTCAATGTTGGTTCCCTGTGGGTTCAACTTGATATCTCCTTTTTCTTTTGATTCAACACCTTTCATTTTTTCTAATGTTGAAGTTGAAGTTGAAGTTTTGTTTTTATTCTTGTTACTCTTACTTTTTTTCTTCTTATTTTTCTTGTTATTCTTATTCTTTTCCTTATTTTTCTGATCCAAAGTTATCCCAGATTGATATATTTCTACCCTGGTAATGACAGAAAAGTTCCCAAACACATGAAAGTTTTTTTTTTTTTTTTCAGTCAGTTTTTTGACTACTACTAGCAGATTGGTCACTTATAATTAGCATGTGCAAAATCAGACTAAGCCACTCACCCTTGGCTTTGTTTCAAGTTTGATGCATCAGTTTTTTCAGAATTTTCATTTTCTGATTCAAGCTCCACTGATTCTTCCCTGTCTGTAATGCTGGATTCATCATTTCTTAAAGTTGGTCTTTCTCCATTATTCCTTCCTGTGACAAGAAGATTGTTTTCCACCTTGGGCCCATTTACAACAGTTTGGTTTGTTTCCTCCTTCTCAATTGCTGATAGGGCATGATTTGAAGATTGATGCAACTGAGATGCATCAGGTTTCTGCATGGACAATTCCTGATCTTTTTTTGAAGCCTGAGTATATCTTCCTCCTGTTGGATTACTTGAATGAAGATTGGCAGGGTACACTGGCCTGTTCCTCCCTTTTTGTAACAAGGGAAAAACCACATGGGTACCATATGTCAGGCTCAAATTTGATGTACCTGGTTGCCTTTCCTTTCCATTCACAGTCTCTTCAACAAAGACTGATTTTGGTATAATCTTATTTTCACTTGTAATCTGTCCATTCCCAGTGTTATCTTCTTTTTGTGGCTCTTTTGGTTGAACTTTCTGAGTTTTTGATTCCTGTGGCATTTTGCCATTCTCATTTGAATCAACATGTTGAGCTGAGGTGGTGCTACTGGTTGAGGAGGAAGTGGGCAAGGTGTCCTGAGGTTGCCCCCCCATATCCTTGAAGACTGTGTTTGAAACTGGATAATCATGAAGTTCTGTTGCTTTGTTAATCACACTGGCTTGTTCTCCGGCAGGTTCCTGATCATTTTTTGGTGTAATTATTTCTGCACCAGCCTCCTTCTTTTCTAACATTAATCCTTCTTCTTTTGACTGACCAGGTGCAAATCTCATCCAACCAGGAAAAAATGGATCTGCTGTGGACTGCAAAGGCAATGGAGCTGGTACTCCTTGAACTGAACTGGGATCTGGATGGTTGGTGTAATATTGCTGAGCCTCTGGAAGGAGATAACTTGGGTCCATAGTTGATACGGGAACACCTCCCCAGGGGGGAATATGAGAAGTTGGTTGACCGTATAAGTATGCTTGTCCATGAGGATATAGGTTTATATGATCATTATATGAGTTTATATGATAAAATGAGTATGAGTTCAGATGATCATTTGATTGAATTTGATGGTATGAGGGAGTCAGAGGATAGTGTGAAGTCAAAGCAGTCATAGGAATTGGATGATTAGGGGGAGGAGGAGTCACATCAGCATATAAGTTTGGATGATCATGTACATTTCCATGATGGTATGGGCTCATATGATCATATGAGTCTACATGATCAAATGAGTATGAGTTCAGTTGATCATTTGAGTGCATTTGAGGATATGTAGGATTCAGAGGATAGTGTCTAGAAGTCGAAGGATAATATGAGCGATCCATAGCAATTGGATGATATATTGGGGGAGGCTCATGAGCATATTCTACAGGGAGCTCACTCAAGGCGTGATTGTGCTGCATTGGGGCACCTTTAGTCAAGTTAATGAAGCAGGCCGCTAGGGATGCCAACAACTGCCCATTTTGCAACACGAGGGCCCAATAAAACATTCCTATTCAATGACACCGGGTGTCGTGGGCACCAGAGGAAGACTACGATGACGGGAGAAAAATGGCCAAGTTGATGTAGACGACACTCAGAAATCTTGGGCCTCGCTCAGATAAGGCGGGAAGATGACAGAGAGGACAATCAGGGGGATTGGAAACTGTTTTGCTTCGAGCGCTCCAAAATCTGATTCTGACCCGCTGGTCGTAAGAAACCGGACGCTATCGAGACTTATAAGCAGAGCTGATTACACAGCCTTTGGAATCTGGCACTGCATACCGGAATATGTAGCAGAAACGTAGACTGCCACTGGTCGTACCATGTCGGAGCTGGCATCGACCAGTACACGCCTCTCGAGCAGCTCTGCCCCGCTTCCCCGCACTGAGTCTGGGTTGCTTACCTGCTCAGACACGGTCTGCGCGAAGACTTGTCGGAGCCTTTTCCGACAGCTTTTGCCGGCCGGGCTTTTGGTATACGGGCATACATTTTTGGGATAGAGGGGAACAGATGATGCATTTGGTGCAAGGAAAGTTGTAACACGATCAAGGTTACCGTCAGAAGATAAGATGTAGCAAACAGTAGCAGTCAAACAAGTCAAAGCTGGCGCGACTACTTCTGCCCGGATTGGGTCTGGGTCGCGGGACTGCGCAAATACTTCTCTCGCATTGGCTTGTCCAAACATGTCATGTCGGTCAGTATGTATAAACAAACGTGTGACTTGATGACGAGGATGCCGACAACTTGATGACGAGGGTGCTGCCAGAAGAGCTAGACATGGTAGTACATACACCACGGCAGCAAATTTTAGCAGGGCTGGCTAAGGCGAAAAGGGGCTAAAGGCTAATGACGCGATGAAAGAGCTAAATAGCTATGAATATGCAAAAGATGACAAAGTAATGTGATACAATGAGAATCGAAGTAAGACTGGAGCGTCAACAATAGAGAGAATGTTCGAGGGTTTATATACCCGAGCTGAGAGCACAAGGAAGGAGAAAGCAATGGGTACGGTAGGAACAAGAGGGGTCCAAGTGACCTAGGCCAGGGCGACTACGGGAGCGTGGCGTCCTGGGCTGAAACGAACTACAGCTGTTTCAGGAATGGTTGCGGAAATCCGCAGTTTTTTTTTTTTCTTTTTTTTTTTTTTTTTTTTTTGCCCCCGAAAAATTTTTCACCCCCGAACTTTGCCTGCCAAAACCCCCGGTCTATACATCGCTCAAATCAGCCGATTGACTCAACGGCACCCAACCTCACATCCAACATTTGCCGATCGATTTCGCCACGCCCATTGGCTGGTCGTTATGGGTAAGTGAATTTTCATCTTCATGTTTGTGATCACACAATTTTCAAGATTCAAAGACTGATTTCATTGTGTCTAGACGACTTTTCAGGTCATATCGAGAACTGCACGAGTCTCAGCCAGCTTGATGATTGGCTTCAAGATTTCATGCCAGATCCTCGTACCAACGCTGCTTCAATCAGTCCGACCCCTGTCGTGCAAATTGCATCATCTGACTCTGAATCTCGAGCCGCCAGCCCAGCAAATACCAGAGATCAATCCGAGTCCGCCCCCGCGGAGAAAATCAAGATCAATGTCGAGTATCGGTTCTACTTCTTGCAGGTTAACAAACCCGGGCCATCCAACACGCGAGTGGCATTAAAAAAAAGGGCCACTGGGGATCCGGACGGAAAATACAAGAAGCTCGTATCGGACGCAGGGAGAATTTCATTTGATTGGGATTTTTCGAACCAGAGCCTCAAGGATTTCAAATCGGCTGCAATTGATGCAATCCGCCAACTCGATGATAAGCAGTTTGCAACTCATGCTCAAGCTAAGGACGAAGAAGAGAAGCTTGGGTGGCTTGCTGCTGTACCCCATGGTGGTATCTTTGCAGAGAAGAACAAGACAAAGCTCAATGACAAAAATTTTCTTGATTTTCTAGATCTGATTGAGGGGCCACAGGATGGGCGCATCAAGTACACCATAACTCTAGTGGAAACTGATCCTAGATTGATTGCGCAGGTAAGTCTTCATTCTTTTTTTGAAATGTTCACAATGTTGACAGCCCATTTGTCCAAAAAAAAAAAAGAAAAAGGAAGCGTTAAAGTTCTTACAGGCTCAACACGGCGGCAACCCAGCTGAAAACAACAAGGACGAACCATCACCCAAAGCTTCTGTGTCGGCAAAAATCATGAAGAACATTGCCGCAATAAAGGCTGCTCACCGTCCGGTTGAACGATTGACTGGCTCATTGGATGTGAACGTTTACCTCCACCCCTCCAATGATGATTGTTTCATCGCACTCAACATGGATCGCATAGCGCTCTGGGCTTGCACTATGGTATGTTTTTGGTTGTGTTTTGCATGTTGTCCACTTGTATGAACGCTAATTGAACATTCTTTTCAGATTGAAAACCCAGAGGTCACGTTGGAGACTCCTCCAGTGTCCCCCTCATTCCCAGTGGTCACCAAAGCCGAGTATTACAGGCGTGTCAAGGGGAGGCGCCTTGAAGACAATGATAGTCCTCCCCGCCGTAACCGCCGCCGTATTTCATCTGATTCTTCCACACCCACTGGTGTGCCATCCAGCTTCACTCCCAAAAACACAATCTCTTCTTCTTTGCCAAATGTCAGCATGAACAACACCTCTCCGGTCTTCACGATGAATATGCCCGGACCGAATCCCGCAGCAATGTCGTCTTTCATCAACCCAATGATGGCTGGTGGTTATATGGGCCATCCGAATCCGATGACTTGGGCGGCCCCCTGGGCTTATGGTCATCATCCAATGATGTATCCAGGACCCCACCAACCTGCTTACCAAAACGAGAATACTGCGCCGCCTCCTGCCCGTGTGCCTCCGGCCTTTGCGACGCCTGCTGCCCCTGCCCCTCCGGCCTTTGTGACGCCTGCTGCCGCCGCTGCACCAAATTCTTCACCTGTCCCATACGATATGGCCTTGGATCTGAATGATTATCTCAAATTCGTTGATGTCGAACCAACCGAGCAGTTATCTGCGGTGATGCACAGTTTTGGCATCACCCGCTACACTGGGTTTGCTCTAGTCAAAGCAGACGAGCTTGAGAAAGCTGGCATTAAGTTGGTTCCAGCGAGGCTCCTGGTCTCCAGGGTGAAGGAATACGAGCGACACTTGAAGGCTAGTTGCACTCATGCAGAGTAGATCTTCTATTGTTTCCTTTAAGATCTTATATTTTTTCCTTTAATCGTTATCCAACTGCTTGTTTCCCAACAGCTTGTCCATTAAGTCCCAACAATGTTGTCCATTTTCCATGTTGTCAAGTTTCCGAGTCAGATCAATGATCATGCAAATTGCTTCTCACATGTGATTGAATCGATTATTCTGCCCAATTAGGTTGGATTTCATTGCCAAGAAAGAAACAAGCAAAAAAAAAAACAAGCAAAGAGAGAAGAAGCTCAAGAACAAAAACGAGTGATGTTTGGTTGGATTTCATTGCCAAGAAAGAAACAAGCAAAAAAAAAACAAGCGAAGAGAGAAGAAGCTCAAGAACAAAAACGAGTGATGACCAAAGTGAAATTACTAGTAGCCACAGCAAAGTGGTTATTCAACCAAGTAGCCAGATCCTCGGAATAGCTTGCGGGTTATTTCCCCTGTAAATACCAAGGGAATGAACCCATCTATGACATCATAGTTGTCCTCCCCACCCGTAAGCAAGTCTTCGTATTGTCGTAAGTTGGACTTGTACACACTGAACCCCTTCTCAATGGGGTTCAGATCGGGGGAATAGGGAGGAAGATACTGGATCAGCACTCCCTTTGCCTCAACAATCGATGCAATCCGTCCGTTGTGATGAATCTGTGCGTTGTCCAAGACGAGGACACTGTTCGGCTCTGGGAAGCGGTTCATAGCCGGAATCTGAAGACACATCAGATCAAGTCAGCGGCGCCCCTAAGACAATGATTCAAAAATAAGACAATGATTCAAAATAAGACAATGATTCAAAAGACGCCACTCACCAGAATGTGTTCAAGGAAAAATTCAAAATCCAATCGTTTGACCGTCTGCTCAAGAACCACATGGGCAACCAACCCGGCCATTGATATGGCAGGGATAACGTTGAACTGGTGGGTGCTTTGCTCACGTGGGACACGTGGTGTGCGTTGCCCAATTGGTGCCCAACCCCTGGTTCTGGATACAGCTTCAAGCAAAACACCTGATTCATCTGATTGATTAAAAGCAAACCACAATCAGTCAGCACAAGTTACAACTCAGCTTGAAAAGAAAATGCCAATTGCTTACCGGTGAAGACAATGCAGGTTGATGGGATATTGGCGATTAACAATATGTAGCTAGCCCTTGCCAGTTCATCTTGCCGGGGATGGACAGTGCGTATCGTTTTTTTTGAGATTGATAATTGATCGTGGAGCGTCCCATGAATTGTAGCCAAGCTCACCGTGACCCCAAGCTGATTAGTCAACGCCTTCTGAATTTCGTCAAGGTAGACTGTTGGCTTATCGATTACCATTTCCTTAATGAAGCTAAGATCCTCATCGTCCAAATCCAATGGCCGACCCCAAGTACGGTAAGTTGAAGGGTTACAAACAACTGCACGTGTTTGCTCGTACAGTTTGATCCATCGCGTAAGGGAGTCGGCGCTGATGGAAAAAGCAAGCTGTGTGTTGATTTCACCAAGGGTCATCCCTTTGTTTGCCGCTAGGACCGCCTTAAACTTCAGCTCGGCCATGTACTTGCGGAATACCATTGATGACGCAACAAGATCCTGACACAGGAAAGTCATATGTTTCATTAGATTTGATGGATGAATCAATGGAGAAAGAAAGAAAAATGATGTTACCTGATTTCGAGGCCAATGTGCGTAGCGAAATCAATCGGCAAATGTTGGATGTGAGGTTGGGTGCCGTTGAGTCAATCGGCTGATTTGAGCGATGTATAGACCAGGGGTTTTGGCAGGCAAAGTTCGGGGGTGAAAAATTTTTCGGGGGCAAAAAAAAAAAAAAAAAAAAAAAAAAAAAAAAAAAACTGCAGATTTCCGCAACCATTCCTGAAACAGCTGTAAGTAGCCTAGGCGAGCGTGGCGTTGGCTACAAAATGAACATTTGCGATTGGTTTTTGAAACCAAATGCCAAACGTTCCCCATTGAATCCGCAGGGCACGTTGGGTTGACGCCCCTGCGGAAACCACTTTTGGAATGTTTGTTCCAACATTCCAATCCCGTTGGAGATCCGTCATAAAAACCGATCTCCAATGGGATTGGTTGGAAGTCGGTTGCAAAAACCAATAAAAAAACGTTGAAAAATTTAAAGTTCAATTGAGTTGAACCACTCTCGCACTTAAAAAACCATCTCCCACAACAGGGTTTGCACTGCAGCACGCGTGCATCACTGACCTGCGCAGGCAAAAGCAGGAATTGAACCCAAGGCTGGCAAGAGTGGAGGGCAACAGTCGCAAGGCGTTATACAGCTGGACTATCCATTCCATGGAACGCTCTTGCGCTGTGTGCGCTTTGGACTTGTTTTGTTGGGCAGGTCATTTTGTGCCAGGAAACCTCGATTTCTCGAAGTTTCAAGAGAAAAAAATGCCGGTGGCATGATTGTATTTTTTTTTTTTCGAAGAAATCCTCTTCAGAACAGCGACTTAGCGCTGCTGAAGGTTGCTTCTGTTTGTTCCCTCGGAGAGTGGGTTTTTGAGTGATACTCCCACAGTCCAATCAGGGGATTAAATCCATCGTCCCACCGGAAAAAAAAATCGATACTGTGGGACAATGGATTTATGACCCTCAGAACCTAAAAATTTAGGGTTTGAACTAGAAACGTTTTGAATCAAGTCCCATAAACCTTTGTTGCGTCCGTGGTGTAGTAAGTCTGCATCATCTCCGGAGTCTGACCTCGACGAGAAAACAGCGGCAGCTACTATGTAGGTTCAATATGACAATTTGGTTGAGGCAGCGTGATCTTGTAGTGAACGCAGTCCAAACATGAAGGAGCGGGATAGTCAGCCAGTACATGGCATCACAAGCACCAGGTGTCAAAAGTTTGGCATGGGAGTAGTATGAAGGGGATGACGGCGGTGCGAGCGGAAGGCAAGCCAGGTTGAGAGGTTTGAAAGATGAGCAGTATTCACTGTGAGCCTTGTTTGTAAGGCCTAGACTACTACGTAACAAGTCCTTCCGTAAATTTCTTCCGAGAATACCAAAACAGAAAAGCTACACTGTTGGGATAGGCCTGTGACACGTGAGGAAGATGTCACGGATTCCACCTAACCCTAACCTTGTGCATGTGAGATTGTCCGCAGTATCATGTATATAGTCTGTCCCCGTCCCGCGCCTGGTTCCGTTCTCTTTTCCTCACCGCTTGGAGACCGGAACCGGACACGGAGTAAGCTGACCACGCGTATTGGGCCGTGGACAGGTTAGTGCAATTCATTACCGCTTGGAGACCAGAACCAGACACGGAGTGAGCTGACCACGCGTATTGGGCCGTGGACAGAGTGTCACCCGTTTTGAGTTCTCACAGGTTAAAAGCTGGCTCAACTTCCGTGCATCCGTTTGTTTTGTGCTTCCACGTCGGTCTGGATGAATGATTGGGACGATCCCTTAAAGAAAGAATTACCTGAATCAGACTACAAGTCAGTACCCAAAGCCAAATCCAAGGAGTCCAACGACTCCTCCATCAAAAGAGATCTACCTGAACAAATCCAAACAAGAAATCCATTCATCCCCTCTCCCATCCCAAAAATGGAAGAGTTAAAATCCCTCGCGGCGCAGATGGACGAAATGCAGAGACAATTCTCGGAGCAGCTCAGGAATCAAAACGAGCTGATCCAGAACCAATCGCAAGAATTGTTCAACCTGCGAACGCATGCTGCCAACCATCCCCACAACCCCAACCACCCCGTTTGATTGTCACACGCAGAGAACATCCTCAAACAGTTCATCAAGCCGCCGAACAATATGTTCAACAACGAGAACCCCAAGAAACCCAACTTGGCTTTTGACGGCTCTAACTTCTCGGACTGGGAAAAAGCCATCGACTGCACCCTAGTCAACGCATTTGACAGGGACGGCTCGTTCATCAAGAACCTCAACAACTTCAACAAGTTGAACCGCCCCAAAAACCAAGCAGTTGCTAGTCTCATCCGCAACTCACTCGACCCGGCTCTTCTCACCATTGTAGAGTCTGGGACCAACAATAAGCCCAGAGAACTTTTTGTCCTCCTACGCGAAAAGTGTAAACGCTCTGGCCGGCGCCACAAACTCATGGCAATTGAAAAACTTCTCCGCCTAGCTAGCAAACAACCACCCGCCAGTGAATCCTGGCTAGCCAGCTGGTGCACCCTGAAAGCCAACCTGAACCATGCCAACCCAACCCTGGATGAAGTCTGGGGATTGTTCCTTCAAGCCGTTGCCACATCACCACATGGTGTCGACAAGAAGAATTTTGAGTATTCAATTAGTCAACCTCTTGACAACATGAATACCCCCCCTTCATTCAGCAAGGTCACCACAATCATCCAGGCCGCCCTCGGCAAGACCTCATGTAACTCCACTCTGTTACCTGGTACCATAGCTACAGATATCAACATGTCCGTCAGCCAAGTAGCTGCCTACAAGACCAGTGCACGCTACGTTCCTCCACAGGCCCAAAACCAACAAGAACAGCAGTCCAAGCCAAAGTTCTCTATTGAGAAGGCAGCCTTTTACAGAGGCAAACCCCCAGCCGATTCCCTCTGTGAACAGAAAGGTTGGAACTGTCTGTACTGCAGTGGTCAAGGACACTGGTATTGCGACTGCAACAAATTCTGGGAAGATGCTTGTTAAGGCCGTATCAAGGAGCCCCCGCCAAATCACGTGGATAAGGAAGCCCGTTACGTTCCGCCGACCCATCCCCCAGGGAATGAACAACAACCGGTTGATAACAAGCTGAGGAAGATTGACATCCCCGACATGCACAATGGCATAGTATTGGTTGACTTGGGAGCCACTACCAATGTGAGTGGCCCGTCTCCATTCTTCACCATCACTTCAAAGTTATCAGAACCAAGATCAGTCTCCCTAGCAGTGTCTGACTGTATTGCTCCGCTAAACTACATTGGCAGGCTGAGCATTCCGACACCAAAGGGCAAGATTGAGATTGAAAAGGTGTACTTCTGCAAAGGAGTAAAGGGTTCAATACTTTCAACCGGACATCTAGTGGTAGCGGGCTGGAAATTTGCACATGAAGGAATTGACGCGGTACTCATTAGTCCCGAGAACATCACATTCCCCCTTGTTTTCAATAATTTCTGTTGGACAATTGTCACCTCCTTACCCACTGAAATTAAGATTAATAAGATATCGCAACAACCATCATTTGACCCCCACATCTGGCATGTGAGACTTGGTCACGTATCAGACAAGGTTGTAAAGAAGTTCCTCCGCCTACACTTCCCCGACCGCCGGATTGAGTTCAAGCCTTTCTTCTGTGAGAGGTGTGCCAAGTCCAAAGCCACCAGAATCAGGTCAAACGGCGTAGAATCACAACTACCCCAGGACAATACGCTTGACATGTGTGTTTCCAACGCCATAGGCCCATTCGACCTCGACATCAATGGGAACACTTACATTGTCACCCTCCGTGACCATGCTTCAACCTATATGTTCTGTACCAGCATTCAGACTTGCAAACATGTTCCGAGAACATTGATCAAGTGGATTACACACCTGAAGACTGCCTGTGGTAAAGCCCCGTCGTACTTACGTTGCGACAACGCAGCCAAATACGTCAATCAATTCCGCCATCAACTCGTTGAACTGGGAACAACGCTTGCCCCAGTGTCCCCATACCACCCGGAAGACAATGGGGAAGCCGAGCACGTCAACCGCACACTAGGAGATATGGCCAGGACAATGTTGCATGACAGCCGACTTCCCAAGTACTTCTGGAGCTACACCTACAAGACTGCAGCTTATCTCCACAACAGGTTGCCGAACAGCCGCGTTGACACGTCCCCACTCCAGAAGTTGTACAAAAGGACCCCGTCACCCAATTCCCTATACTTGTTTGGGTGTAAGGCCATTGTGCACGTCCCCAAAGAACAACGGAGGGGAAAACTTGGAGAACGGGCGCAAGACTGCTACCTACTTGGATACCCCGACGCCGGTGCCGGATGGTGGTTCTGGTCGATGACGGAGCGACGCATGATTCACTCTACTTCAGCTGTTTTCCCGGAATTTCAGGCATTACAAGTCAAGAAGAAGGTGCTCAAGAACAACCTGGACTTCCTGATCAACAAGGTAAAGCTGATTCTTGGAGAAGAACCAACAGAGAAGATTGCGGAAGACAAGAGAAAAGCTATGGCGGACCTACCCACGGACTGCCAAAGAATATCAGAGCAGCCCTCAAAATCCCGGAAGCCAATGAATGGAAATCAGCAGCTACTTATGAGATGAGTCAATTCAACAATCTTGAGGTGTGGGATGCCATCAAACCACACCCCTGTATAAAGGTACTTGGCGCCCGTTGGGTTTTCGCCATCAAACATAAACCTGACGGGACCATACTGAAATACCGCGCAAGATATGTTGCTAAAGGTTTCAATCAGACAATGGGTGTTGACTGTAACGAAGTCTATGCACCCACGGCCTCCCTGAACACCCTTCGGTTACTCCTATCCATCGCTCAAGAAAAATCATTTGCCACCGCCACTTTTGACGTCAGCTTGGCATACCTCTACAGTTCAATTGAAGAAGAGGTCTATGTCCAACCCCCTATTGAAATCAGACCCAAGTGGAACGGCAAGGTGATGAAGTTGAAGAAGGCAATGTACGGCACATGGCAGGCGGCCAGGTGCTGGTGAAAATTCTTCAAAGGAAAAATGGAGAAAATTGGGTACATGGCCAGTGAACTGGAGCCTTCTCTTTACCATTGTCGTAACCAACACGGATTCATTTTCATTTGGCTCCATGTTGATGATGGTTTTGCCATGGCTTCATCCCCCAATATGCTCCAATCCCTGCGCAAGGCGATCGAAGGGGAACTCAACATCAAATGGAGCAAGAAGGTCAATTGGTTGGTGGGAATCAATATCAAGAAGACTCAAGACGGTAGCTTGGAACTTGAACAGCATCTACTCGTTAATCAAGTAGTGAGAGAGTACTGCCGGCCGTGCTACCCCAAAAGGAGCACACTGCCTGAAGAGGCACTCGAGGTTAACGAGGGAGAAGCAATTGAGACAACAGAATTCAGATCAGTTGTTGGTTCATTGATGTACCTAGCAGGCGGGACAAGACCCAATCTTACCTACTCGGTCAACCTATTGGCGAGATACAGCAACTCGCTGTCCGCAAAACATTGGGATGCGCTCAACATTCTCATTGGATACATCAAGAGCACATCAAGTCTAACTCTTACGTTTGGAAATAACGGTGGCAAACTTGAACTCTGGAGCGATTCAAACTGGGGAGGAGAACATGAATGCTCTACTTCAGGCCACGTTATCAAACACAACGGCAATCCTATTGCATGGGCGGCAAAGCGACAAACTGTCGTGGCACTTTCAACCTGTGCCGCCAAATATATTGCCCTGTCTGAGGGAACTCAAGTCTTAGCTCAACTCAACAACCTACTAATTGACCTAGAAATTCTGAAGACCCTTGAGATCTACTGCAACAATGAAGCAGCCATACTCATTGCCGGCAACAACGCGTCAAAGGAAAAGACACGATATTTGACGCGCGCCTTCTATTTTATCAATGATTTTGTTAGACACTACGACGTCAAGATCAAGTGGATGGCGACAATTCATCAATTAGCCAATATTTTCACCAAACACCTTGGACCCAACAAGATAGAAGAAGCCATCCCAAAAATCAACCTGAAGACACAGGTGAAGCTTCCACATGTGGGAGGGGGTGTTGAGACAGGCCTGTTACACGTGAGGAAGATGTCACGGATTCCACCTAACCCTAACCTTGTGCATGTGAGATTGTCCGCAGTATCATGTATATAGTCTGTCCCCGTCCCGCGCCCGGTTCCGTTCTCTTTTCTGCACTGCTTGGAGACCGGAACCAGACACGGAGTGAGCTGACCACGCGTATTGGGCCGTGGACAGGTTAGTGCAATTCATTACCGCTTGGAGACCAGAACCGGACACGGAGTGAGCTGACCACGCGTATTGGGCCGTGGACAGAGTGTCACCCGTTTTGAGTTCTCACATACACCACGGCGAAAAATGGAAGTTTTTGTGCGGTTATCAAAACCGCACGTGGACATTTTCAATTCAATCAGCAGGGGACGTTGGCTCCAGGCCCCTGCGGAAACCGTTTTTCAAATGTTTGTGCAGAAATTCTTGAGCGGGTTGGCTAACGGTCAACCCACAAGATTAATACAGAAAAAAAACCATAGAACTTCCAGATGACGCCTCATTGACCACCGGTCAACCAACAACAAACCACAATCCAACCACTCCTAAACGCCAACGCAATGTTGTTGCGTAACCCGCCTGTGCTTCCACACTGCACGCTACCGGCTGCAGACCTCCCGATTGTGCGTATGGCTCAGCCCAAAGTTTGTATGTGCTCACAAAGCACATGCGATTGGTGTGTATTGCATCATCATTGCTTCTTAGAGCAAACTAGGTCAGGTAGGCGTGTAACAAAACAATGAAACCAGACAATGAGTGAGTGATGGGACAGTGGATCAGAGCAAGGGAGAAAGGTCAAAACAGGCATGTGATCGTAGAAAGACACATCTGGCGCAGCAAGAGGGTGGAATGTGGAATCAAGACGGTGGCAATGAGATGAGGAGTGCAGACAAAGAAAAAAGGAGCATGACAGTGAGAGTAGATTGAAGTGTGAGACAAGGTGGAATAAGGAGCAAGATGAGGGGGGAGCAACACAGGTCAGGGGGGTGTAGTGCAACAATGCAATGATGTGTATTACACATCCATATCATTGTTGTCATCTTCCGGATTGGTTGGCGGGTTTCCTTTGATTTGATCTTCTTCCGCAGCTATTTCTCTCTTGGTTGGAAGCGAAAGTTGACATTGTTAAGGTCGTCAACAGTCCTTGTGCTATCCCAGAGTGCTCAATCCTTCCTGAGGATGAGCTGGGCAAAGGAAAACCTGTATGTTTTTGGTTTACCTACCCGAGCCTGCAGATCGTCATCAACCTGATGCCAGAAGGTGGCAGTCTTTGGGTCAGCGGCGATCTGGCGTTGGTGGCGGTTCCAGTTTATCATCAGCCGCAAATACGCCAATCGGGCCCTATCCGGCTTGGACACTACCTGATAGATATCGGGACTTGGAACATCCTTGAAGCGCGGTAACATGGCGCTGTATGCATCAGCGACTAACTCACATAGCTTAGGAACTGGTTTAAGTGGGGTGCCAGTCGTTGGGAGATTGGCCTGCAGGATATTTGAAAGCTTGTGCTTATAATCTGCTTTTAGCTGCTCGGTGACCATTGTTTCAAAGGTGGAATTCCACCCGGGATCATCGCGGTAGTTGCTTGGCAATTGGCGAAGGAATGAACACTCTGGGAAAAACCAGTTACACTAAGGTTATTTTCAGAGACTTAGCAGTTAAGACACTATTAGATATAGGAGCTTTTTGTTCTTGTGCCAGTGCTACATTTTTGCAACAAATATACCCTGAATGGCACAAACATTTATTACCTGTTCCCAAAGCTACATTTAGCAGTTGTAACTCCACCATGAAACCCATTGGTGTCATAAATTTGCCCTTAATATTCCCTCACACTAAGGGATCCCTCAGATTAAGTTTAGAATTTGTAGTACTTTCTGATGCTATTTGTGACTACCTCATACTAGGTAATGATACCTTTTGCATGTATGGTATTAACATTTTCCAGTCCAAAGATAGATATTTTACCATTGGAGGAGATTGGAAAAGGAAATACCAAATTTGCAATATTCATTCTGAGACTATTGCCCCTGTTTCTCAGGAACCTGACCCCAAGGAATTAGAAAATTTTAATCAAGAATATATGTCCCAAGCTGCTATAAGTGACATACTAACCAATGTCCAAATATTAGATGTTCTTAAAGTATGCTACAAGAATAAAGAAGCTTTCTGTACCACTGAAGAACCCATTGGCAATGTCACAGGACATGATATTAAATTAGAATTAACTTGTGTCGAACCTCCTTAACCACCTGCTCTTAGAAAAGCAGCCTACCCTTCTAGCCCTAAATCTAGAATATCCTTAGAAGCACACATTAAAGAGCTTGTAGATTTATGTGTTCTTAGAAAAGTGGGCCATAATGAGCAAGTGGAAATTACTACCCCAGTTATTATTGCCTGGCATAATGATAAGTCTAGGATGGTTGGAGATTTTAGAGCTTTAAATAATTACACTAAAGCTGATAATTATCCCATTCCAAGAATTGACCATTCTCTGCATAATTTATCCAAAGCTGAGTACATAACCTGTATGGATTTTCTTAAAAGGGTTTCACCAGATACCTATTGAACTTAATAGCAGCCAGTTTATGAGAATTATCTGCCATCTTGCTGTTTTTGAATACCTTAGGATGCCCTTTGGAATTAAGAATGCACCTTCTCATTTCCAAAGAATGATGGACTCTATTTTTGGATCTTTTATCCGCCAGTGTTGGATGATGATATATATTGATGATATAATCATTTATTCAGATGACTGGGAAACACATGTGGAAAAGATAAAAATAGTATTAGAAACTTCCATTAGAGCTGGTCTAAAAATGTCTATTAAAAAGTGCAATTTTGGATATGGTGAACTTAAAGCTTTAGGACACATTGTTTCTGGTCTGTCCCTAGCTATTGACCAAAATAAAGTAGCAGCTGTAATGCTCAAACCTATGCCTCAGAATATCACTGAAATGCAATCTTTCCTTGGATTTTGTGGTTATTATAGGAAACATATTGAGAAATTTGCTATTTTAGCCAAGTCATTGTATGAGTTATGTAGTAAAGAAACCATTTATGAAATGACTCACCCTAGAGTACTAGATTATGAACAACTGAAGCTAGCCCTTACTACTGCTCCTGTGCTAGCTCAACCAGATTATAATTAAACATTGCAGCCCTCAGTGCCTCTATGAGGACACACTCTGGAACAGACACAAATCAAGAAGCAGTGGACCAGTCAGGGAACAACGCTCCGCAAGAAGAAGGCCGATTGAGCAAGAATCCGGAAGGCGGAAATGGGACTGGTTCAAACCAGCAACCTCCCAACGCTAAATCCCAGGAAAGATCCGCGTTAGCAGACAGATTAGGAATGCCGGCAACAGCAGAGGACGAGATTGAGTTGAACGGTGAAAGCAAAGATCAACTACATAGACGTGAGTCGCTGCAGATCAGCGATCATAGGAGGGGAGAACCACAGAACTAACTAAGTCTGCACCCAAATCCAACTTATACAGGAAACGGACAGAAGTCTAGAGAGCGCTCAAAGCAACCTCTCACGGGTGAACTTGCAAGCCTAATCAGGAAGGCTATCCACGCCAAAGAGCAAAACGACCAACCGACGGCGGGCTTGTTCTACGACATGTACCGTACGCTCAAGGGATCCAGCGCCGAGGAACCCCAACCCTCCGCAACCCGCAAGAGACCTAACCCAAGAATGAAAGGGCAAGATGATCAACAACATGGCCACTCACCAGGAGAAGAGAAAGACGACTCTGATTCCGACAACGAGTCCGAAGTAGGCGACCTCAAGTTCATATCCGGCGCCGTACCCAAGCATGACAAAATGGGGTTTACCCCTTATTTCAACAAAAACATCAAAGAGCTAAAGGGACCTCTCCCCCTCACCATCTTCAACAAATCCTGGAAAAACGCCGCCATCCTCTACCATGCGGAAAAACAGGCAAGAATTGATGATGTGTTGTCAGACCAAAACCGCTACACCGGCTACCCTTACCCTAGCGAGTGGAAACAATCATTTGCAGAGTAGACCGCAAACCACCAAGGGTTCTACAACACCCTAGTAACAGAATATAATTACAAGAAATTTAGCAAGTGGCTCCTGGCTCATAAAAGCAACGCGGACGCAATATTGGCCAAGGACGGCTTTATGGAGGCACTGCGGTACGACATCCAAGTAGGCACTAACTGTTTCGCGCACTGGGTCACATTAGAAGATGGAACGAAATCTCTGGCGGACATCTCAGTGTTTTGCCAAAAGATAGCGAACTCGGCATACGCAACCTGCCAAAAATTTAAAGAGCTAGAGTTTGAGGACAACCCCTACGCGGCTGGAGGAACTCGGGCAAACTGGGACCCAACCACCGGAAGCCACAGAGGCAACAAGAAAGCAGCCCCACCAAAGGCAACACAGGCAACTTAAAAAGCATCAACATCATCAAGCTCTCAACCAGCCAAAAAGGCAAAGGCAAAAGACCCAAAGGGCAGCGGATACCGAGGTTTGAACTACGACCCCAACTACAGGAGCGGCTATGGGGAACAAGAGGGAAGAGAAAGGGACAGCAGAAGGAAAGCCTAGTGGGTATTGTCCCTTGTTGCAAGATAGCATTTGCATTAAAAATTGTCTTGTAAAAGATAGAGAATCTTGTAGTCTGACTCAGACCAAAATGCCCCTGTCAGCTTGCTACTATGACAGAGCCAACCTGACAAAGTAACATAAATAGAGACATTATTAATACAATATTAAGACCCAGTATATGACTAATAATGTACAAAAAACTCAGATTACTTATTTTTATCCAATGAGCTTAGCAAAGTCCTGGCACCATAAAAATAAGTAATAAATTAAAAAAACCACTCCTTTTTACAAAAATACTCAAAAACTTCTAAACCTTGAGGATAAATTAGAATATTATGTCATATTCTAAATCCTCATGCAAATTAATGTAGGGCCCCTCACGGGAAGTACCCCTAAATTCCTACTCCTTCACCTTGAACCAATTACCCGCAAGAATTGGCCACAAACATATGTCACACAGACATTACACACGTATATGTGTACTTGTTATACATGCATACTATATGTGAAATGACCAATTATGGACTTATAATTGAGGTGTTGTGTATAGTTTGGGAGTTAGGCCCAATTGGGGTTTAAACCTCCAACCCCGCGCGTGGATTATATAATCCAATTGGAAATTGGCCAAATGCGTGGAAATAGCTAATCCCCTAGTTACCACATATGTACAAGTGTAACTAGGGTAAAAGTAGATTCTACGTGGTTTATTTACAAGGTTTTATTAATAAAAACCTTGAATACATAAGAGTAACATAGCCAGCGTGGCCTTTAATGATTGGCCTTAGCCATTTGTGGCCCATTTGCGTCATTTGTGGCCCATTTCAGATACATTCACACGTCAGTGTTGCTATGTACCTTAGTTACAATGACTAAATAATTTATTAAGGTCATGGAAAGCACTTGTGACACAGAATTAATGACCAGCAGTGTCATTGGGATGAGCCTTGTTAGTGCCAATCTCCCAAATTGGCCACATTGCGCTGAAAACCAGTTACTACACGCACACAGGCAGAAAGGTCCTCCACTATGAGTGAAATTAGTATATATAGAGCCCTCTTTCCACGCCAAAATTTGTTCCCCATCATCAATTATTATTACAGTCAATCAGTTACGCCGTGTCCTGTCCTTATTTCAGTTACTCTGCCCTGTTTTGCCTGTTTTATCCGTGGTGTTCTCATTAAATCAACCATCCTACGTGTCCAGCTCCTGCGCAGAAACCCTTTAATCTACCCAGCAGCTCTACTTCACCCCCCTACGTGGCTTTTTGGCTTGAAAGAAGCAATAGTGAGTACTTCTTTCATCCTTCTGTCCCCATTCTGGTTCCTTAATTGGAAAAGCACTTTGGTACCACCTTCTGTTACGCAGAAACCCATTGTTTGCTTAATCAAATGTCAAATAACAGTGAGCACATGAGTAAAACCCGAGTGAGTGGTGAGACAGACGAGCAGACCGTCGCAACAGACGCCAGCGGGCAAGAGCCGGTCCCTATAAACCAAACAACGAGGACTGTTCGTGAAGAGAGTCAGAACCCGTCTAGTCAGGCCGCCCTCAAGGAAGATGCGCTAGACCATGAGTGGCCCGATGCAGTTGCATGCAAGATGGCAGTAGACGAATGGGCGACCGGACTGGAAAATGCAGACCTCACTGAACAATACAGAGATGTCCTCGATGGCTTCAAAAATGGTTTCAGCCAAGGAATCCCGGAACATTCGCTAGGGCCAGACCGGCCATTCTACACCCCGGAAAACCACAAGACCGCTCTACAAGCAAGAGGAAAGATAGAGGCAAAATTTGAGGAGGAGATAGCGGCAAAAAGAATGTATGGCCCTTACACGCACAAACAGGTCGCAAAACATTTCCGCTTCTTTCAAACAAATCCGCTTGGAGCAGTAACCAATGGCAACGAGTCCTTTCGGCCTACAAACAACCTCTCATATCCACACAGAGGCCCTGAAACCCCATCAGTAAACTCGTTTGTAGATAGCAAGCAATTCCAAACCACCTGGGATGACTTTAGGGTGGTATCCAGCTTTCTACGCGCACAGGAAGGACCAGTAGATCTTGCCATCTTCAATTGGGCAAAAGCCTATCGTCAAATCCCAACCGCACCAGATCAGTGGAAATACTTGATGATCAAGACTTTTGACAACAAGCTAATTTTCGATACTAGGATAACCTTTGGAGGGGTAGCGGGTTGCGGATCATTTGGAAGACCCGCGGACGCATGGACAAGAATAATGCAACACGAGTTTGACTTGATTACAATTTTCAGATGGGTCGACGATAACCTGTTGGTCAGGTCCCCATTGGCTTCAACCACGATGGACAAGATTGTGGAACGCTCCAATAAGCTAGGGGTAAAAACTAACAAAGGGAAATTCTCCCCGTTTGAGACGGAGCAGAAATTTATTGGCTTTATCTGGAATGGCCATAAGAAAACGGTACGTTTACCCGACGGGAAAATTTTTGACTGTGTATCCCAAGTCAAAGAGTTCATGGCGAAGACGGAAGTAAGCTACAAAGACATAGAGGTGATTGTAGGCCGCCTCAACCACGTTGCATACATACTACCGCAGCTATGCTGCTACCTGTGCAGCTTATACCAAATGCTAAAAAGCTGGACGTGGCACACAGCACTCCGACTGAAATCTCCAGAGGTCAACGAGGACCTAGACGCATGGCTCCATGCACTAGTGACGTTCTCACCAACAAGGATAATGCAGAACCCGGCCCCAACTGAAATAGGGTGGGTTGGAGACACATTGACGTCCTTTGGAATCGGGATTCTCATCGGACACCGATGGGCTCAATTTCAATTATGGCACCCAAACAAGTCAGAAGACAAGGCTAAGATTGCCTGGCTAGAAACGGTAGCAATTTTTCTGGGACTAACCATGTTAGAGAGGCTAGGGATAAAACAGGGGAAAACATTCATAGTGTGGACGGACAATACAACAACAGAAGCAGCTATAAGGAAAAGGAGGTTGAACAATCAGCTAGCCAATGAAGAGTGGAGAGTGATCCAATCAATGCTGATTAGACTCCAGACAGACATAGAAGCAAGAAGAGTTAAAACAAAGGAAAACAAAGCCAACGGTCTCTCTCAAGGGAAACAAGGCTCTCACCAGTGGAAACACTCAGTCGCAATAGAGGTCTCGTTTGATCTCAATCCCTACATGTTCCAAGTTCTATCCTGAGACGTGTAACAGTAATGAAACGTAATCCCTATTCCCGATTATAAGCGAGTAACCCGCAGTCTTCAGACAACCCCTGAGAATTTAACGGAGCGAGTAGCCTAAGTCTCCTGGCACTCAGTGAAAAAAGAGTCCCGTAGAAGTACACGTGAGACTGGGAAGTGTTAAATAGGAGCTCCTGAGCCCAGAGAGGAAGGTATGGATTCAGACCCCCCCCCCTCAGGAAATCGGTACCATGTCTTTAGACTTTACTAAACTAATCCCGTTTGTAGATAACGGAACTTGTCAGAAAGACTTGACCCCTCAAGATATCCACTTTCTAAAAGGTTACAAATGGAACACTCCAGCCGGGTACAACTCCGCCGCCAGGAAGTTTGTAAGGTTCCTAGCTGAATCCAAGGAAGAAACGTTTGTCTTGCCGGCTACCGCCAACCAGATTTACGAGTTCTGCTACTGGGCGGGAAGAGACAAAGGAAGATCAACCAAGCAAGAGATCTCCTGAAAAACGCTTGAGAAGTATTTGCACGGAATTAAATTGTGGCACCTCTTCCAGTACAAGGCGCCCTATCCTAGCAATGTCGAGGCAAGGGTCAAGGTACTCCTTTGGTCTTCAGCCAAGGCCGACCACTCCTCCCTTCAAAGGACAAAAAGGCAGCGGTCAAACTCAACCATATGCTGTTCTTGGCTGAATGTTTCCTGGCCCACGGGGCCAAAGCCAAGGCGATCCTAGACCTAGCAATCTGCGCCTTCTGGAGGATGGCAAGGTTAGGCGAGCTAACGTCCTCCAACTCAATGGGCAAACTGGACCCACAAACAACAGTTCTAACCAAAGACGTGCGCTGGGAAGGACCTGAAGGGGAAAGGACCGCGGTCCTCATACTACGAGATGCAAAGACGTGCCAACCTGGAGAAACGCAGCTGATTAGGCTGAGACCGATGAACAACCTCCTCTGCCCGGTTGAGGCAGTCAAAAGAAGGATCCGTGAAGCCGGGGGTAGAAAGGAAACAAACAAATGCACCTCACCAAGGACATCATCACCCGAACCCTCGACGCCACGTGAGCCAGAGGGAAGTTCACAAAAATCACGGGCCACTCATTCCGGGTTGGAGGGGCGTCCCTCCGATTTGCGATAGGAGTCAAACCCAAAGAAATCTGCGCCTTAGGCCGCTGGACATCCGACTGCTACAAGCTCTATATTAGGCCTTACTCAGAAGAAGAGGCTGACAAAGCGGTAGCTCGCATCAAACAGCTTGACGACTGCTGGAAAGAAAGCTCTGATGTCTATGAAAAAAGACCTATCATCAAGGTGGAACAAAAGGATTGAAGATACGGGACTCTCTGCGCCTTGGCCAAGAGATGGGTTGGAGTCCCTCCCCCTCGCCTTAGGGCAAGGCATTGTATTCATCTTCTCCCTCTTCCGTCCGGCTCCACTCCCCTTGAAGTACCTCACCTCCCTTGAGGTTTTTCTCCTCCCCAGAGAGAAGCAAGCCCGCAGAAGCGGAAACTCTTTTGTAACCAACCCACACCCGGTTGACTCGGAGCCGGCTAAGGATAAAAGCCCCTCAGGTCAACCTAGGGATGAGGACAAATAAGCCTCATCCCAAACAGGTGATGAATGCAGTAATAAAGAAATTAGAATTGAAATTTAGCTTAATTTAAATTAGAAGGGGTCAAGAAGACCCTTCTGAAAAAGGGCAAATGAAAGTTTCCACCAAGTTGAGTATAGCCCTAGGGCAGAACAGATATGAGCTAGATGATCCGTATACTAATCCTAAGTGAAGTGTTGATGGTTTTGTAGTTTCCGGAAGAGTGTTGAGAGCTAATGATGTTGAATATGGATTGTAAGTGACTTATGGAGATGAAATAAGTGAAATATTTTTGTTTTTTTATGTTTATGACTGGATGGAATAGATTAAACTAATAATATGTGAACTATTCAGGGTTTTGATGTCCTCTTTCTTAACCTTTATTTAAGAGAGGTTCCTGTACAGTTGAATATTCCCTTGGCTAACACAAGGTATGAAAGACTTTGTTGGACTACCTGATTAAGAAACACACCACAAGACTACTTTATAAGGGTTGTGGTGAGTTCTGGAGAATGTGATGGATGAGTGGTGAGTGAGATGGTGGTTGCCGGCAGGTTTTTCCTGATCAGATGAGGTTGGAAGGGGGTGAGAAGCCCTCCTTTTATATTGAAATATGAGGCATTTTTGCTGGTGGTGATCTGGGTTGAGGCATTTTTGCTGGTGATGAACTGAACCATGATCCGTGATTGGTCAGAACCATGCGTGCTGATTGGTTGGAGCTGAATCCTGAGTTCTGATTGGTCAGGAACTGATGGCCAAATTTGACTGAATTTGAGTGAACTGAACCGTGACTTGTGATTGGTCAGGAACTGATGGTCAAATCTGGGTGAAATTGAGTGAACTGAACCGTGACGTGTGATTGGCCAGAACTTGATGAATGAAATTGAGTGTGCTGAACCGTGAGTCCTGATTGGTCAGAGCCTGTTGAGTGAATCCCACAAGTTGGCCAGTTGGAATCTGAATACCACAAGTTGGCTGGTTTGAGGTCTGAGTACCACAAGTTTGCCGGATGAAGGAAATGACACAAAACTAAGAGATAATAAACATATGCTAGCTATGTATATATGTACTAATGTATATAAGGAGTATGGATTATGCATGTAGAAATGAGTGCCTCTGGTGGGTAATTATGGGTTCAGGACCTTGTAGAGTTGGATTATGTAATAATATATCTTGTTTTATGCCTATTATGTATAAGAATTGGTCCTTTTTACCACATTTGATACTTGAACCCAAAATGGCACACCACAACGCCAACTCCTTGGGCGACCTGATTGCCTTGGTATAGGTGGGCAAATCCGCACCATATGGATCACGTCCCTCCAGCAGGGCCACCACGGCGTCTTGCTCATCTAGAGCATTGCCTAGTCAAAATTATCCCAATTTGTGGCACTCAATCGCCAAAATAACCGCCTCCGTCTCTTGATCTACCGCCAGACCGTAAACCTGCACCAGGATTGGCCCCTCTTCAAACCTCACCAAAGCTGCAGTGGTCACTTTTCCTATTGCTTTGTTCCACAGGAGCCAACCCTTGGAGTCGGTTGATATGCCCACGTGTTGAAACTTGCCCGCGTACGGTGTGGTGTTCCAAATATGACACAAATTTTCAATTTTTTCCTTCTCAGTTTTCTCATCAATCTTCTTTTATATTTCTCTTATTTCTTTTCTATCTCTTTTCCCTTTCTCATTTTTTCTCTTATATCCACTCAGAAATCCCCGGATATTATTGAAGAATCAGAATCTACGGCAAAATTCACTCTAGAAAACAACTCACAGGTTTATCACCACTCAACTGGATCAGGAAGTATCAACAAATCAACATACTCCGTCACCTAAACCTTAATCCCTACTACAGTCATCAAAATACAAAACCTTCAAAACCCCATAGATTGTTCCAGGAAAACATTCTTCAGGCAAATTGATCCTAGGGAACAACTCACGGAATCTCTGTTAGATGCTTGGATCAATAGTTATGGCCATTATTAGTTCCTAGACCCAAGTTTATTCCAGTTTCCCACAGTTACACGGCACTTTCACAGGGTAGTCACACAAAAACCACAACCACAACTCAACCACTAGGCACTGGTAACCCCTTTTTCTAGGATATTCCACCCAACTTAGGCCCATAGTAGCAGGGAAAGTTCATCAGGTTCAGAATCACAAGTCACACACATTTCACTTGTTCCATTGTTCCATTTGTTTCCATCAACCACATGTCAGCTGTGATTAGTCATCAATTGTTGTTCCACTGTGTTCCATGACCAATTGTTCCAACCACAAGTTGACCACCCCCCATTTGTCAGGATTTCAATATAAAAGAGGAACTCCTCCAGGTGTTTTTCCCCCCCCTTCCTCACCAGATTCTACCATCAGAATATATCATCACTTCACTCATCATCCACAGATATTGTTCACTATCCCCCATAGTATAATAACACTGGTCACTCCTCATTATAAGCCACCCAATATTGAGGTTTTAAGGAATCATCATCAACAATAACAACATCATCATTTACCCATAACAACTCATCTTGACCCATCCTTGGTAGTAGCGTCAGCTCCCAAAAACTCATTTTGCACTACAAACCATCATCCTTCATCCATCCTTGGTTGTAGCGTCAGCTCCCAAAACTCATTACCTTCATCATCATCCATCCTTGGTAGTAGCGTCAGCTCCCAAAACTCATTACCTTCATCATCATCCATCCTTGGTAGTAGCGTCAGCTCCCAACCATCGTCATCTTAACACATCTCCATCACACACATACACCCTTGACATCCACCATTGTCATCATCACCTATCATCACCTACCATCACCTCTTATCACCATCACCTACTTGCATTAACAATCATAACCCTTAACACTCATCCATTACCCGTATACACCTAGTAACAACGTCATCACATACTTACCTCAGATACATACCTGTGTCACATAACAACATCATCAGTCATAGTTAACATCATCTTAGTATCATCAACAACATCCATCAGCAACCGTATACATACCTTACATTCCGCAGTCATCTGAACCAGACAAGTCCTATCACTATAAATAACCTGCCAAGCAATCTTGGTGGTCTTGTTGTTCTGATAGTATAGAAGGGCAGAGCTTGCACCTCAATATTCCCCTTCTCCATTCAGCAAAAGGTATTAACTTACACTTTTGAGTCTTACAAGGGAGTCCCCAACGTGATAGGATCCTGCGGAATAGAATCAAAGACGTAGCCAGCCAATATAAGTATTATAAGAAGAAACTTAATCATAGGAACGACACTTGTCGAGGACAAGGAACACTAAGAACGAATCAACCATACCGAGTATTGAACAGAAAACGCACCAGCACTATATCAATTTTTGAAGATTAACCAAGAAGTACAACTTGTCAGCACAACTAATCTAGGGAAAAAGAACTACAACACTCCAACTAGTTGGATCAGAAAGAAGTAACTCGAAGTAGGCGGCCAGTTGTAACATTGCGATATCCCCGGAAGAGTACTGTATCTTGAAGTAGGCGGCCAGTTATAAAGAATAATTGCGATATCCCCCAGAAGAGAACAGCGACTTGAAGTAGGCGGCCAGTATACAATTGCGATATCCCCCGGAAGAGTACAATTGAAGATCACTAGTTTAACGAATCAGAATTGAAACCCCCCAACTTGCCCTGGAAAAAGTCCAGAGACCCAATAAGAATAAATTAAAAGTGGAGCTAAGTAGTTTTAATACCCAAAAATTAGTTTAACTGACAAACATACCTTTTAGGAAGATCAACAGAATGGAACAAGGACTACCGCTGTTTAGTGAAATGCCCGGAGATTTGGAAGGAGGAGGTTTTAGTGGTTTCAACACCCCGTCAAGGAACAGACAGATGGCATCCGGATCAACTCTTAATACAAATAAAGGACCGACGACGCCGTTACCACCACCACCAAAAGGGGATAAAGGGAAGCGTAATGATCGATATCGCACTACCATTGAAGAATTAAACGAGGACGATGACGAGGAGCAGCAACATCAGCAGCTACATCGGAACCCAGCTCAATTTCGAGCAGAACAAAACCTACTTTTGAAAGAACCTATGCATATACAGATGAACAAACACCCCAGCCGCAGCATCACCAGCAGCCTTATCAGAGCACTCCATACCCGACCGGATTTCAACGTCCAGGCATACAGCAGGGGTACGGGCTTCGAATGGGCGACAACTCGTTGGCAGATATCCCCAGGAAGAGCATGAAGATAATCAAAAATCCCACGTTAATGTTTGACGGCAATAATTTCACGGCCTTCTTGAAGCGATATGAACGAGAAGCCAGGGTGTTTGAACTAGACGAATACGCTATGGCCATGCAGATTGGGACGCTTTGTGAAAACCGAGGAACTGAAACAAGAGTTAGAAGCCATGGATGGCTATGATGACGCCCAATGGGACATATTGCGGCCAGCTATGATGGAACTTTGGGGAGAAAGGGACAACACGATTCTTCATACCCAACAGGACCTGATTGACCTCAGCGGGAAATTAGCAAAGAAAGGAGGATTAGCAACAGTCCAAGAATATAAAACATACTTAGGGAAATTTTCAGCCATCCTCACGTACCTCATAAAGAATGAGCAGCTCCGAGCCAGAGAAGACGCCTCATATCAATTCCTAACAGCATTTTCACCAACAAGTCAGAAGAACATTAAGCGAGCCCTAGTCATGCAAAAACAGTTACCCAAGGGACCGACGGAAGCAGTAAGCCCCCTAAATGGGAACACGTGATAGCAGCTGCCAAAGCCGAGATACGAGTTGAAGAACCAGGATTCTCCAACATCAGTGGATTTGCGGAGTCTAATCAGGTAATGCAAAAAGCTTTAGACGTGCAGAAGGGGGACGGTAAACGGCGAGAAAAAATGTTAGAAGAAATACCCAATCAAGCGGCGTTACAGAAGAAAATAGTGGACATGGAGAAAGAAATAGCTAGCCTCAAGAATCAAAGAGCCAGCAACGTACCGCTAAACTATCCTCAATCAGGAGGAGGTAACAACAACGAGTTCTCACGAGGTGATCCAAGACCCACGGGCAAGCTTTACGAACCCAAATCATGTTATTACTGCCATAAGGAAGGACATAACACCTTCAAATGTCCAGAAGCACTTAAAGATGAACAACAAGGTTTAGTTAGACGAAACGGGAACGACTGGTTCTTACCTAGTGGCCAGCAAATCCCATGGAACCCTAACAGACCCATTCGACACGTGGTTGCCACCAAATCTGCTAAAATCCACAAAAACCTCCTGTTGCCGCAGTTTTTCAGACAGATCACCCATCAGTATTTCAAATTCCACAAGAAGATCGGGAAACTCTGGACATGACATCAGCCATAAACCGAATTATTGGGAGCCACCTGCATTAGGAGCGGCCAACTTTCAGCGAGTACAAATGGAAGCTAATGGGCCACAACACGAGCAGAAGCATTCGCGGGAAAAGAGGGTTCAGGAGGAAGAAACGGCAATGGACATAGACCAAGGAGGCCAATTGAGGAAGTAATCGCGGAAGTACCGGCAGCGAGAAGGACCCCGGGGAAAATCTTAGAGGCCCCTCGGGCACAAAAGGACAAGAAATCAGCCGAATCAGCCTTGCTGGCGGAATTGGATAACCTCAAGATACCCACCCACTTTCTCACAGCTCACTGCCATTTCGCCAACGTATGTTGAAGAACTTATTGGCAAGCTTCAAGCCAGGGTCCACGGGCCAAAGAGCACAAAACTATCCTATGTAAAAGAAATCAAATCAAAGAGCCATAAGGTAGCAGGAGCAATGATCAACCAAGAAGATGAAGAAGAAAAAGACTTCAACTGTTTTTATAGTTGTGCCCTCGGATACATTGAAACAAGAATTATGGATCAACGGGTACCCTTCATGATCGATTCAGGGTCAATGGTCAATGTCATCCCGGCCAAGCTAGCAGTCGATCTGGAGTTAGAAATAGTAGAAGTGGACATTCCAATGAGAGGCGTTGGGGGAGAACGATGTGACATAAAAGGAGTAGTCGAAAACTGTAATCTCACTATTGGACGCTTTACGGGACCCGTGCACCTATTTGTGGCACCTCAAGCCCAAGAATGCATTTTAGGACAACCTTTCTTATTTGACTACAATTGTACATTGGACTACCCGGGAGATGGTGAATACCTGCAGTTTCAAGGGGACGTTGGACGACAAATCACTGTACCCATTGCCAGAATAGGGAAAGGAACAGGGTGGAATCAGTTTAAGCACCTCAACGGGAAAGCAGCAAACATTTCAGCCAACCAGCATTTTTTATAAATTCAGGCGTTCTGACCAAGGAATTGCGAGTGGACCCAGTAACAACCGCCAATTCTAGAACGCCTGAAGACAAAAAGATCTGGGTAATCAAAATATTAGCTTTTATGAGTTGGATCTATTTAGTTTCCCTTAGAATCTTTTTTATCTCCTCTATTTACTCCCTTTCCATTTCAGAAGGCATCTTATCAAAAACCTACCAATATACACAGGAAAAGATCAAAAACAGAGAAAAATTAGTAAAACCCAAAAATAGGACCTTTCCGCTCATATCCAACAAATTTAGCAGTTGGACAGCAGGCACTTTCCATTGGGATAAAGATATCATGATAAGCAACTTACTCGCAAAAGGACTAGGGGCGAGGATTCAGGACGACCTTTGCAAGAACTGGAAAGAAGATAATCTGTGGTGTATGACCAAATACAAGCCAGTAGGGAAGAAGGTCAGACCCGTAAATCAAGCAATGCCTCAGTCTATCAATCCACCTCTTCAGAGACCACCACTATCTAGAGACCCCTACAAAACCCCACTCACTCCACACCCACCAGAATTTCAACCAACATGGAAGGTAACAAAGGAGCGTTTAGGCGTTATAAGTTTTGGCCCGGAAGGATGGTTGCAACCTGAAGAACTAAAGTTATTCAAGCATATGATAGTTCTCAGACAGGGGGCTTTGGCTTTCTGTCCAGCCGAACGAGGATTATTAAAACACTCTTACGGCTTGCCCTACGTCATTCCAGTTATTGATCATGAACCTTGGCAGAAGAAGCCAATCCCAATACCTGCGGCCATCAAAGACGAATACGTTGAATTGGTCAGAGAACGGGTCAGAACAAAATTATACGAACAATCAACTTCAAGCTATTCTAGTCCAGTATTCTGTGTCAAGAAGCATGATGGGAAACTACGGATAGTGCACGACCTGCAGGAAATGAACAGGGTTACAATTAGGGATGCCGGACTGCCACCTGCGACGGAGGAATTTATTGAAGCTTTTGCTGGACGTTCTTGCTATGGGTTAGGTGACATCATGGGCGGCTACGACGAAAGGGAGTTAGCAGAAGAGTCAAGACCATTAACAACATTTGATACACCATTAGGAAGATTTCAACTCACTCGATTACCTCAAGGAGCCACAAATTCAGTAGCGGTATATCAAGCCCAGATGATGTGGATTCTTCAGGACGAAATACCGGAACACGTAGGTGTATTCATTGACGATGGAGGAATCAAAGGACCACGATCAACATATAATGGAGAGGTACTAAAAGAAAATTCCGGAATCAGAAAGTTCATTTGGGAATATGCCGTCACTCTGGAGAGAATACTTTTTAGGATTGAAGAAGCTGGACTCACAATTTCGGGCAAAAAGTTTGCGTGTTGCGTCCCAGCTTTGGATATTGTAGGTCACGTGGTCTCGAAAGAAGGAAGACGGGTATCTAAGCAGAAGAAGAACAAGATAACAACATGGCCAACGCCAGCAGATGTCACCGAGCTGAGAGGATTCCTAGGATTAGTCACTTACGTGCGAATATTCATAGAAAACCTATCAGAGAAAGCAGCACCCCTCAGACAACTTACCAGGAAAGAAGCAGAATGGAAATGGAGTGAGGACTGCGAGGAGGCATTCAAACGGCTGAAGCAAATTATTGGGGAAGATATTGTTCTAAAAAGCATTGACTACTCACCGGAGGCGGGTATTATTAGGCTGGCAGTGGATTCAAGCTTCATAGCTGCTGGAGCAGTATTATCCCAGCAAGAACTGGACACTGGACTAGATAGGCCTGTACTCTACGAATCAATAGTATTTTCGCCTGTGGAATCAAGATATTCTCAGCCAAAACTAGAATTATGCGGAGTAGCTAGAATCATGAAGAAATTACAGACATACCTTTGGGCCAACATTTCGAACTCCAAGTGGATGCAAAGTCGCTGATTCAGATGATCAACTCTCCCTCACTACCAAATGCCCCGATGACCAGATGGGTGGCATTCATTCAGCTGTTCTCGTTTGACATAGTACACAAGCCAGGAAAAACTTTCACATTACCAGATGCACTCTGCGGAGGCCAATCTCTAGTGAGGAAGAAGAATTCTACGAGGACCAACCAGACTTTGACAAAGAAGAGCCCTGATCAAAACCATGTTATCAGTACCGGATCTGCTCTCTGGAAACAGACAAGGAAGAAACGAATGGGAAGCCCTGGATATTGGCAACACCTCAGGCACTACCTAGAAACGCTAGGAAAACCCCCGGAGATGGATCGAGAAGACTTTGCAAAATTACGACGTAACTCAGCCAGGTTTTTTAGCAGTGAAGGGAGACTAATGAGAAAACACTCACCGGCACCACAGATTGTGATTTCCAAGGAGGCCTACCAAGACAAATTGCTCAGGAAGGTCCACGAAGATTTAGGACACTGTGGAATTGAGGAAACCTATCAACGACTAGTAACACGATTCTGGTGGCCAAGTCTAAAGAAGAAAGTGAGATTATGGATTCATAGCTGCGAGGCTTGTCAGAAAAGAGATCCCCTAGTGCCTCGAGAAATTCAAAATCCTACCGGTACTAACAGTCTGTTTGGACGAGTGGCACTGGATGCTTGTCATATCAAAGCTGGGCAATATAAGTATCTAATAGTGGCCAGGGATGATTTATCTGGATGGGTAGAAGCCGCTCCGCTGGTCAAACTCACATCTAGTAACGTGGCCAAGTTCCTCCTGGAATACTGGGTCTACCAATATGGATCTATCAAAACAGTCACTACAGATAATGGAGCCGAGTTTGAGAAGGAATTTGTGAAAGCAGTTCAGAAGATCGGAGCCAAGCTAATAATCACCTCACCCTATTATCCTGAAGCTAACGGAATGGTAGAAAGAGGGCACAAAACAATAAAGGATACTTTAGTAAAGATGTGCGGTCAGTCTGGAGGAAAATGGAGGAGTACTTACCTTTGGTCCTATTCTCAGACAGAATATCAACAAAAAGAACCACAGGGTACACACCTTACGAGATTATCTTTGGGCAACTACCTGTGCTTCCTGTGGATTTAGAAATGGACACCTATCTAGGCGGTGATTGGCTGGGTATCAGTACCACCGAAGAACTTCTTGAAGCTCGGACAAAGCAACTGGCCAGAAAAGACGAAATCATAAAGGAAGCTCACCGGAAATTGCTTAAAACACGGGAGGCCTCAGTAAGATATTGGGACAGAAAAATGGCGGCCAGATTACGTGAACCGTTGGACCCAGGTGATTTAGTTCTAGTTTACAACAAAAGCTTGGAAGATCAGTGGGGGAAACTCTTTGCCAACAGGTGGAATGGACCGTTTAAAGTAAAGGAGCACTTACCCAAAGGATCCTACTTGCTGGAGGAATTGGACGGGACGGAGCTGAAGAGGACGTACGCGGCATCACACATCAAAAGATTTTTCCCTCGAGGACGAAACCTGGAGGACATACAACAAGAGGAGGCGGACTCAGAAGAACATGGCCTCTCAGACCAATCACAACGGTCAGAAGCAGAGGAAGAAGACCTCATGGATGAATCTGACTAGGCTTACCTTCTGGATACAAGACTAAACTGTTCACATCCAACGCTTACAAGTTATCAATTAGCAATATCTCTAGCTCAAAAACGGGTCAAAGTGTCTTATAAGTTTTTTTAAATAATTAGCCTTCACACCATTTACCCATAAAAAAAAAAAAAAAAAAAAGAAGAGTTGGGGGAGGAAGCTTACCCTTCTTCTTTGGCAAAGACACCCAAAAATCTCAAAAAGATCCTCTTGAGCTCACTTCATTTTTTTTTCTGAATTTTTTTTTTCTTTTCCTTTTCCAGTTCCCTTTTAGTTGATATATTCATTTTCCAAGACTCATAAATGCTGAACTCACTTTGGCACTTCTCACTAGGGGACATGGCAAGGTTGGGGACAACCTCATTTAAGTTGGGGGAGGGGTATGGTCAGACCTTATTTCAAGAGAACATAAAAATAGATAAATAATAATAATAAAAAAAAAAAAATATATATATATAATATATAATATATATATATATATAATATATATATATATATATATATATAATTATATATATAATATATATATATATATATATATATATAAAAAAAGACTGATAAAAAAAAAACTACGATACAAGATTTTTTCCAAGGTCTTTTTTCGCTTTTTTCAGTTTTTTTTGATTATGACACTCGATTTTTTTGATTTTTTGAAGATTTTTTTACCCCGGGAGTTTTATAGCGTTTGGTACTCAGACCAGCTCGATGGCGTCCTAGGAAGGGAAGAAGAACAATAATCAGAAAAGGTACCAAAAAAAAAAAAAAAAAAAAGAAACAAACGCACCATACAAAGTTAACGACGGCGCATGACTTGGTCCAAGGAATGGTATCGGCGGGTAATAAACTTGAAAGTCTGCACGCGATCGGCGCACTCAGCTTCGTCGCGTGGAGGAAACGAGTATAATTTGAGACCATCGCCGACATAGCTGACTGGTAGAGGTCGGTTAGCTGCTGGGGCCCAAAGGCGTAGCGGTCAAAGCGGCCAGGCGCGTGATCACGACGAAGGAGGTCGTGGATCTGGTCGTCGTCTAGGCGGTGATAATCGTCGGGATCGAAGAAGCCGGGAGGGTTTGGAGTCGTAGGGCGCGAGAAGTTGGTGAACGGATAGGTGACCGAAACGGGGTCACCCTGATCATTAGTCAGCAAGGGCTCGGACTGGGTGTCAGCCGGCTCAGAGTTGGTCTCGATGGGATCGGTGGTTGGGGCTCGAGGCTCAGAAGCGGGTCGAGGATGCGGGGGCGCCCCACATCGTAATGTGATGGACAAAGAGGTGTGCGCTTGGTTATACATGCGGGTAGCCTCAGCAATTCGAGCCGGGTCACCAGTGAGCCGACCACGAGTTTCCGAGGCAGGCCGCATCTGGTAACGAGGACGCAAGTGAGAAATCCAGGAAGATACGAAAAAAAAAGACTTACTTGCGCGTCGCCGGACAAGTCGACAGCACTGTTATTAGCAGCTGGGGCCTGGCCATTATGGTGGAGGTGCTCCACGAGACTCTCAAGGCCGGGTGGGACTGGACCTCTTGGATAAGTCGGAACAGCCTGAAGCACGTAAAATGAAGGGCCGTCAGCAACTCGAGAAAGGAGAGAGCAAGACCAAGCAGGAACCCTACTTACAGCGGCGTCGGACCTAGACTCGATGAAAGCCGGGAGGGGATCGAAGAACGGCGGCGCAATCCGATGGGCGTGCTGGCCAATTACCGCTCTATTGGTACGGAGTACCTGAAGGATCAAGGACGGTAGCTGCTAGGAAAGAAGAGAGAAAAAAGGGGAAAGAAACTCACCGAGGTTTCCGGATCGACAAAGGTGGGGCGAAAGACCGGTAAAGGACGCTCGGCTATAGGGCAACGAATGATGGAGCCGTGTTGATCGACGATGGCGACGCCATTGCGGAAGAGGACTCCATTGGAGTCGAAATAGATGTCCTCGAGGACAGGGGCCAGAGCAGCAGCGGTAAGGGATAAAGAAGGAGTTGGAAGCCCACCCACATCAAAATGATGATGGGTGGGCATACGGAATGGAGGAGCGGACGTAGGCGGAGCAACGGCGGGAGCAGTAGGCGCATGCGCAGCGGAGGAATTAGCATAGGAGGAAATAACGGGTTTAACGTCTGGGGAAGCATTCATACTGGAAGCGGCGCGACTTCGGCGGCGATAGGAGTGGCTAAGGGTCGATTGATAAGGATAAGGTTTTCTAACGGCTTTAGTGGCGCGGATAACAGTCATACGATGGGAGGCAGGAAGCTGCTGAAGGAAGGCAGGGAATACGGCGTTTCGGCCAATACTTATACCCGATCGATATTGCGGGTAGAAGCGGGGAAGAGCAGGTTGAACTGAGGGATGGGAGAGGTCGAGTACTGAAGGGCCCAATGCCTGTACGCGGGAATCGGCCGACTCGGGAGGCAATGGAAGGGCCGAGAACTCGGTGTTTGGCTGCTGAAAAGATCGACCGACCCAATTGACGCACGAGAAGACCGTCTAGCATGATGGTACGGCTGTCAGTTGGAAGAAAAATGAATGGGAATTAGTGGAAAATCCTATATGGAAACAAGAAAAAGGGACGAGAAGAAGGGAGACTTACCAGATCTGAGGAGTGTAGCCGGTCGAGTACGCGGATGGGTCGATTCGAAGGTGGCTGAAGGTATAGGCCGACAGCGGACAGCTGACAGGCCGCTCCAGAGCCGCAGGTGAGCCCAAGTCCGGACCGGAGGCACACGTAAGCGGGGGTTGCGGCGCAGCAACGTTCTACCCGCGTCCACCCAAATCTAACCCCGACACCCACCATACTCAAGCGCACCTGGGCCGGCAGACCAATAAAAGCCCAAGGCCCGTCCACAAAAACAAGGACTGGGCCCAACCAAATCAAGCTACGCAGCGCACTGCGGCATACGCAGGCGGACCAAGGCATGGACCAGTGTCACGTCGGCGCGACGTCACAGCTGCGGACTACTGCGGACTGCGCGCAGCACCCCAGAACCCCCGAAAAACCCAAAATCCCCGAAAAACTCAAAAATATTTAGAAATTTTGAAAAATCCTAAAATAAGGTTTGAAGGTCAACAATCACAGAATTTGACTAAAACTCACAACTTTTAAGTTGGGGGAGGATACTCCACCCCGTGACAGATAAAACTTGTCCTGAACCACCGTCAAGACCTCTGGGTATTAGCATACAAAAACCCTAACCAAAACTCATTTAAAAGAAGTTGGGGGAGGGACCCCCAAAGCTGTACCGCATGTCAACAAACTAGCTCAGGCGCACAATACTCAGCATACACGGGCAATTCACTAGGCTTCAGGCTTCCACTTATCACTTTCTGAATCAGTATTAACCTACAAACTCATAAAAACCCTGAAAACAGTCAGATAAAATCAGAAAAGACAACAAAACATCAAGAAACTCAGTAAACCATCAAAAACACCCAGAAAATCAGTAAAACACACAAAACAGGGACTGCGGAAACTCTTCTTCAACTGTACCAATAGTTTTATCAAGACTTAACATTGGGCCACACTCAGGATGGATTGTCTGGGGACAGACAATAAGTTGGGGGAGGATGTGGTGTTCCAAATATGACACAAATTTTCAATTTTTTCCTTCTCAGTTTTCTCATCAATTTTCTCTATATTTCTCTTATTTCTTTTCTATCTCTTTTCCCTTTCGCATTTTTTCTCTTATATCCACTCAGAAATCCTCAGATATTATTGAAGAATCAGAATCTACGGCAAAATTCACTCTAGAACACAACTCACGGATTTATCACCACTCAACTGGATCTCAAAGTATCAACAAATCAACATACTCCGTCACCTAAACCTTAATCCCTACTACAGTCGGCAAAATACAAAACCCTCAAAATCCCATAGATTCTTCTAGAAACACATTCTTCAGGCAAATTGATCCTAGGGAACAACTCATGGAATCTTTGTTACATGCCTGGATCAATAGTTATGGCCATTATTAGTTCCTAGACCCGGGTTTATTCCAGTTTTCCACAGTTACATGGCACTTTCACAGGGTAGTCACACAAAAACCACAACCACAACTCAACCACTAGGCACTGGTAACCCCTTTTTCTAGGATATTCCACCCAACTTAGGCCCATAGTAGCATGGAAAGTTCCATCAGGTTCAGAATCAACAAGTCACACACATTTCACTTGTTCCATTGTTCCATTTGTTTCCATCAACCACATGTCAGCTGTGATTAGTCATCATTTGTTGTTCCACTGTGTTCCATGACCAATTGTTCCAACCACAAGTTGACCACCCCCCATTTGTCAGGATTTCAATATAAAAGAGGCTCTCCTCCAGGTGTTTTCCCCCCCCCTTCCTCACCAGATTCTACCATCAGAATATATCATCACTTCACTCATCATCCACAGATATTGTTCACTATCCCCCATAGTATAATAACACTGGTCACTCCTCATTATAAGTTCCCCCAATATTGAGGTTTTAAGGAACCATCATCAAAAATAACAACATCATCATTTACCCATAACAACTCATCTTGACCCATCCTTGGTAGTAGCGTCAGCTCCCAAAAAAAAAAAACTCATTTTGCACTACAAACCATCATCCTTCATCCATCCTTGGTTGTAGCGTCAGCTCCCAAAACTCATTTAGCTCTACAACTCATTACCTCCATCATCATCCATCCTTGGTAGTAGCGTCAGCTCCCAGAACTCATTACCTTCATCATCATCCATCCTTGGTAGTAGCGTCAGCTCCCAACCCTCGTCATCTTAACACATCTCCATCATACACATACACCCTTGACATCCACCATTGTCATCATCACCTATCATCACCTACCATCACCTCTTATCACCATCACCTACTTGCATTAACAATCATAACCCTTACACTCATCCATTACCCATATACACCTAGGAACAACATCATCACATACTTACCTCAGATACATACCTGTGTCACATAACAACATCATCAGTCATAGTCAACATCATCAGTCATAGTTAACATCATCTAGTATCATCAACAACATCCATCAGCAACCATATACATACCTTACATTCCGCAGTCATCTGAACCAGACGAGTCCTATCACTATAAATAACCTGCCAAGCGATCTTGGTGGTCTTGTTGTTCTGATAGTATAGAAGGGCAGAGCTTGCACCTCAATATTCCCCTTCTCCATTCAGCAAAAGGTATTAACTTACACTTTTGAGTCTTACAACGGTCCTCACGGCTTCAGCGCCGGCGTTCTGGTTTCCAATCTGTATGATAGATTGCAAGATGAAGAAGAGCTGGACTGCTCTGTCTTCCATGGCTCTATAGTGTGTGAGCCGTGACATCTGTGTAACATGAGTGACTACAACCAGGAGCTCATAACAAGGACTGAGGTGATGATTTGACACAAGAAGAGGATTATTTATGTGGTGTGCAAGCTGTGGATATGAATATGCATGGGGATCACCTGAATCCTTTTGGTGAGAATTATGCATAATCCTCACCATTTTGCATGTGGTGACCTCTGGTAGCATAATGGTTAGTGACCACCCTTTCTGTGAAAGGTTGCATGTTCAACCCTTGCTTTAGACATGGTTTATATAATTATATATATATATATATATGTATATCATGTATATGTCAATATATGTATATGTTTTAAATGCATAACAGTTATGAATTCATGGTTGTGAAAGATTGAAGATTATTTCCCAACCAGTTCTTCTATTGCCTAGCAAAAGACTATTGCCAATGCAAGGGTATATTCTCCTCAATAATATACCCATGTGATCTGTGATTGTGGGCATATTCTTTACTCATTCTCTCAGCTTGCACTAGTGGCACTATCCACATTCTGTGGGGAAAGCTCATCTCAAGAAGGCTCATACAGGATAGATTTCTATCCCTTGTTCCATCAGCCCATTGAGTACAACCTGAAAGTCTGTATAGTATTATATGTAAGTGGGCCTATCTTGACAACCAGATGACCTTCTTTCCTATTTTCCACCATCTCATCTGTCTATTAATAGATAATTTAAATGAGTATGTATTACCTTCTCCCTCATTCATCTGCATAGTACCAATCTTCTGATTGAGTGTCCCTAGAAATGCTATGGGCTAGGTGCTAGCCCCTCCGCTTATACAACGTCAAGGCATGGTTATATCTAGATCACTAGACTACCAATTCAACAGGTTGTCACATTAAAGGCGCCGGCTGACAACCATAGCCACCAATGAGCCCTAAACCCTTGTAGCCAAGCTTCACAGTCCAAACTTTCTACTCAGCTTGTTTTTGTGGAGGCAAAGTGATCCTGTGGCGAATGTAGCTGATCTGATTGATTGTAATTATTATTCCAATCAGCTGCATTCACAAAAGAGGAGAGCAGAGTAGAATCATGTTGCTACCTTCTTTAAAGTAAATCCAATTCCTGCCTTTTTGCATTTGGAGGCAAACTTGGTTGGGGTGCATCATCATCATTCTCTGAAGCTTGTTCAGGTTCTGCAGCATCATCTGGATCAATGCCCTCTTTTTTTTCTTTGGAGGTCTCTTTCTCAAGTATCTTGGTGATGTCTTTATCTGCATCTTCAGATTCCTGGGAAATGGAAGCTAACACTGGAAAGTACTTGTTGAATTTGCCTCACAATATCCTTTGGGAGGTTCAACACCTTCAAGCCTGCCCAAGGATCAATTCAATGACGTGGCAGATGTGTCAATGATGATCATACTGCACATCCAAGTTGGTTGAATTGTGATTGCTGAGGATATCTCCAACCCTTCTTACAATTGTGATGTTTTAAGTCAGTTGTCTGGGCAAGGACGTAAAGAGCAGAAAAGATGAGCTTTGATTGAATCCAATTTAGAAGTGGAGGGAGAGGAGACTTATCTTATAGAGTGTCCATGCTTCACTAAGACTCTGGCCAATGGAGCCTACAAGTACTTTCCATCATGGTGCCACAAGACATATTTGATTGTAAGGTTCTGGCAAATGTAAGTCCAATCCTTGGCTATGTAGCAGAACATCATTCCAATAAATGCCTTGTGGCTTCCCTTGGTGGCCCAGAAGTCTGAGACAGCAACATATGTGATTCAGAAGCCTGAGAGTGAACATAACCAAGGATGCAATTCAGTAATTAATTAACTATTAAGATCAAAGCTGTTTAGTTTGATTGATTGTTTTATTTCTTTCAATGTTCTTTTTCTTTATATTTCAAAATAAGAAGAAATAAGAAAGTTAAACATTGTTAGATTTTGATTTATAGTTGTTGTTCCTCAGTTCTGTCCTTTGATGAGTTACATTAATATTTTCTATTCTATCTCTATATCTTGTTGTTCTTTATTCAACACAATCAATGAGACTTCTTTTTTCTAAAACATGGAATCATCAATCCTTCAGATTTTTTCTTGTTCTCTTCTTGCTTAATTAGAAGGAAAATTCTGAGCTATGACCGTTTGAGTAAGCTGTTTGCTGTTCAAGTTGATTGGTGCAGTTTCTTTCTTTACAAGCCCAGAGTGATTTGATGTAAGAGGTTGATTATTATAAATCAATCTTTTCATCTGATGAGGATCTATTTGGACTCAAATGGAGTGCACAGCTCTCTGACCATTCACATTGGGGTAAGTGAAGTCATTGTTGTCACTGACATCATTGGCATCACTTCTTGCTTTGCATGCTTTGTGCTTCTCTCTGAACAAATTACTGTTGGATTGTTTGGAATCTGTGCATCCATGTTTCACATGGTTAGAAAAATATTCTCTGAGTGGCACACCTTGTGTGTTACTCACCCAATATTCTCCTCTTAAGAGGGTTGGCTCTTATCTTGCTATTCCAACACACAATTGGTTACCCAGGGAAGAAAAAATTCTGGATGACCTGCATTGGTCATCCATAGAGTTGCCCTCAATGACCCATGCGCAAAATGCAAAGAGAATAGAGTGCATCTTTCTAGATGACCAATATGGCCATTTTGAGAAGGAAGCTCTCTTACTGAACCAATCATGGCCATCAAGAGAACTTTCCCATCACCGGTAATCAAGAGCAGATAGCTTTTCTGGATGACTGATTCTTGTCATTCAGAGTGATGCCTTCTCTGGATGACTAAAACCTGTCATCCAGAAACAAATTCTCTGGATGACCCGGATTAGTCATCCAGCAGAATTCCTCACTGGATGACTGGGATCAGTCATCCAGGAAGGTCTTCTTGTGGATCACAAGGATTGGTCCTGATAGAGTTCTTTTCTTGGAGGAACAAGATCTCATCCAGAGAGGTCATCAGCTGGATTACCAATCTTCTTTTCTTTGATTACTGGGGTTGGTCATTCAGAGAATTCTCTTACTGGATGACTGATACCCATCATCCAATATAGATCACATCTCTCTGGTTGACCAATTCAGGCTTTCTGAAGAGGGAAACTGTCTCAAATTCTGGTGCCAGTCATTTAGACATCTGCCTTCTCTGGATGACCAATATCTGTCATCCAGAGATTTTTACATATTCATATTCTATGGAGGACCAGTGTGGAGCTACTCTTGGTGGAGAATAGAGCTTGAGAGGGATGTGTGCTTGAAGGGCTGCCTCTTGTAATAGCTGGGAGAGTTTGTTGAACAATAATAAGAGTATGGACTCTTAAAGAATAGTGTGGCTTGGTGAGGATGCTTAGATATGTCTAAGAAGATGGTTTATATGGCTGATCTTCTAGAAGAGCCAGGCACCCAATTGCACCCAGGGAGGCTGATAGCTTATTTATTAAATAATGTATTTGGCTAATCTTCTAACAGATCCAGGTAACCAATTATACCCAGGGAGGCTGATAGTAAGACTGTGCTGTAGGTGGCAAGTAAATAACTCTTCTAGCAGAGCCAGGTAACCAATTATACCTATGAAACGCCAGTGGACCGCAGTGAGCACAGAATAGAATGGTGGGAACGAGGACAAGCTGAAGGAAGTGGAACGACTAATCACCTAATGAGGTGAGGAAAGAAATGACTGGATGAGTGAGTTGCATTGCAAGCAAGAAAAGAAGAGAGAACAGAGAGAGACAACGAGAAAGATGATCAAACCTATGAAACGCCAGTGGACCGCAGTGAGCACAGAATAGAATGGTGGGAACGAGGACAAGCTGAAGGAAGTGGAACAACTAATCACCTAATGAGGTGAGGAAAGAAATGACTGGATGAGTGAGGAAGGAAAGGAAAGGTACAACGACGAGGAGTATGTGAAGTCTATCTACAACTGAGCAAACCTAATCTGAGAAGAGAAACAAGTTTCCAGAATGTTCCTCCTTTCCTGAACCCTAACCCAATCTGACATCCACGTCATCTCCTGAGTTGTCGCGACACTGTCACAGCCCCCCGTGCTTGCTAGGCAGTCTTCAATGAGACACTATGAAGAGCTTGACGCGTTTTGATTGGCGAAAGTGGCTTGGTGAGAAAATCGGCCTGATTAAGATCGGTGCGAATATAGCTGACAGTGAAGTTTTTCTCAACTTCCATGTGATGGCGTAGCCAGTGATGACGAACGTTGATATGTCGAGTTCGATGTTGATATTGAGGATTCTGAAGTAGGGCCAACGCGCCATGATTGTCGCAGTAAAGATGTGCGGTGGTGGTTTCAATGTTGAGATATGGATGAATGTCGAGCAGGAGTTGTTCAAGCCAGCGGATGTCTTGTCCAGTCTCGGAGCATGCACGATACTCCGCTTCCGTGGTGGAGAGGGCGGTAGCGTCATCGTCTTGTTTCTGACAGCGCCAGCCCACCGCCCCAAAGTAATGAATCAAGCTCCCCGAGAACGAAGCGGCATTAACGGCACTTTCATAGCTAGCATCGGCGTACCCAACAATTTGACCCAAGATGTGTGGTTTAGTCCCCAGATGGAGAGCTGTGTTGGCAGAAGATTTAAGATAACAAAAAACGTGGAGGACTTGATGTTCATGAGTTTTCGACGGATTGTTGAGAAATTGCGACAGATAGCTACATGCAAATGCCAGGTCCGGACGAGTGCATTGGACCAAGTAGTTGATAAGGCCTACAGCGCGACGATAGTTGAAGGATGGAGATACTGGTGCACTATCCACAGGACAAGTTAGAGCGTTCAATGGTAGAGGGGTGGATGCTGGTTTGCACTCGGACATATGAAATTCGTCCAGTATCTCGCTGATGTAACGGTCCTGGCTGAGAGCTATAGTGTGTCCAGTTGTGTCGCGGGTCACCCTCATGCCCAGGACCCATTCACAGGGCCCCAGATCCTCCATTTCAAATCGTCTAATGATGGCTTGCTTGAGGAAAGAGACGTCGGGGCCTACAATGACCAGGTCGTCCACGTGAACATAGACAAAGCAAGGCTGAGTGAGATCTTGATGAACAAATAGACAGGCATCGGCAGCAGCGGGATGAAAATTGACTGAGAGAAAGAACGTCTTGAGGGCCTGATACCAGCATCGTGGGCTTTGTTTCAGCCCATAGAGCGATTTTTGCAGCTTAAGCCCATGTCCATGCGGAACCTCGATGTCGACCCCGTCCGGAACCTTGATATATATATCCTCGGTAGGAATGCCATTTAAGAAGGCGCAGCGCACGTCCATTTGCTCCACTTGAAAACCGTTGGCCGCCGCAATGCCAAGGAGAACGCGAAGGGTGGTAAGACGGCCGGTCGGAGCAAAGGTTTCACCGTAGTCTATTCCCTCAACTTGCCAAAAGCCCCGTACACAGAGACGTGCTTTATACTTCTGGAGCTCTCCATCAGCATTGTATTTCCGCTTGAAGACCCACACCGTGTCAAGAAGTCGGGTTCCCGCCTGCATTGGAGCAACAACCCATACCTCGTGACGTCGGATGTTGTTGAGTTCCACCTCTACAGCCATCAACCACTCGTTACGATCAAGTCGTCGCATGGCTTGCGCGAACGTCTTTGGGTCCTTCATCGAGGCAGGCTCCCCCACTATGACAAACGCCCGATGTTCCGGCGGAAGGGTGACGGCATTGGCTCGATGACGCCGGGACCCCTCTATGATGTTGGCGGAGTCGATGTCACTGGAAATGTTTTTAGGCGCCTTGTCGAAGTGTGGAACGTAGGCATACCCCTTGACCGGTATGGGATCAATGGGTAAGGGAGGAAGATCCTCGGTTTCATCTTCGGATGGAGTCGGTGCAGGTGGACCGTCATCATTTCGTTCGGGATCCGAGGTCAAATCGGCAGGAGAAGGAGGAACCGCCGTTACTTCAGCAACGGCTGTTTCGAGTGAATCTCCATGGACAAATAAGTCCTGGAGCCAACTGCCAACCGGACTATGATCGGAGAGGGAATTTAGTTCGGGAAACTCCAGAGGGAACAAGCGAACATGATGAGAGATTTTAATTTGCTTGAGGGATGGAACCCACAATTTGTAGGATTTGTGTCCTTCAACAAAGCCAATGAGAATAGCTTCTACGCCCGGGGGTGAGAACTTGGAGTGACGCCACTTCTTCTCTTCAAGGTAAACAGCACGGCACCCAAATGGTTGAAGATGAGAGAGGTCTGGAGGATTTCCGGTCCATAGCTCAAACGGGCTCTTCATGCCAATGGAACTGTCTGGCGACCGATTTTCAAGGTAGACGGAGGTGGTAACCGCTTCACCCCACCAGGACAATGACAGCCCCGCAGTGAGTAGCAATGCCCTAGCTTTTTCCACCGTAGTTCGATTTCCCCGCTCCGCAAACGGGTTTTGTTGTGGAGTGTAGGGAGCCGTGGTATGATGAACGATTCCACGATCTTTAAAGAGAGCGGCGAATTTATGATTAACAAATTCTCCACCATTGTCTGACACAACTGCTTTTAAGGAGCGGCCAGTAAAGTTCTCAGCCTGATTAAGGAAGGTTGAGAAATGGGAGAAGGTGTTGGACTTACGCGGCATCGGGTAAATGAAGCGGAATTTGCTATGTCCGTCTATTATTTTCAGGAAATATAAGTTTCCTCCCCGAGATGCCGGCGTGATGGGACCACAAAGGTCCATGTGAATGATATCAAGGACATGTTGGACAGGAGGAAAGGAACCAGGAAATGGTTGTCGGTGCATTTTCGAGACGTCGCAAATGCGACAGTCCAGGGAAGATAACTTAAGGTCGGGATAGGCGGCCTTGAGATAAGGAAGACTGGGATGACCAAGAGAGTTGTGAAGAACAGTTGGGTCGGTGGTGACGGAGTGGGCTCGCGGGTAGGCAAGATCGACTATCAAGACGTTTTCGCGGGTGGTTCCAGTGCAGAGAACATCGGTGCCCTTTTTGCAGACAAAGCGTCTACCATCACCAACTGGCTCCAGAGCGTACCCCTGTTGAACGTAGAGTGTCAAAGGAAGCAGCGAGTTTGATAATTCCGGAACAAAATAGGCCCGATGAATATGGATTGGACCAGAAGCACCAGGAATGACCGCCGCTCCCTCGCCGACTATTGGAATTATGGATCCGTTGGCGCCAAATACAGCGGACGAGCAATCAACGAGAGAGGTGAAGTACGAGCGATGTTTGAGATAATGGCCTGTAGCCCCGCTGTCCAGGATGATGGAGTCGGCAATCCCAGAGTGGGCGCTTAGCATGGCCTTGTTGGCCACACGAGCATTGGCCCGATCCATGGCCGCTTGGTAGTAGGCCACGGCTTTCTCCGGGTGAGCTACGTGGCAGTTCTCCTCTGAGTGACTGGTTACGGCGGGGTTGTGAGTGCCATTCTCACATTTCGGTCTGTTCCTCCGCGAGTTTCCTTTTGATTGAGGTTGATGTTGAGCATAAGGGTGCGATTGGGATACGGCCAAGGCAGAAGAGATAGCAGTCATTGAGGTGGATGCCTCGGATGCCTCATTTTGGCGTCTGAGTTCGCTCTCGAGATCCTTGAGAAAACTGCTCATGCTGAGCGCGGCGTCCGTTTTATCTGGCTTCTTCATCCCAGCATATTGCAGGGTTCGAAAAGTGCCGAACGATGTGGGTAGTCGTTTGAGAACCAGGAAGATCCAACAGGTTTCTAAGGTCGTCCTGTCGAGTTTTGTTCCAGAGACTTCAACCAATAAGGCAAAGGTGGTTCGAAAACTATTGATTGACTCCTTCATGTTGTCATCGCCAAAGCGTATATCGGAAAGTTTGTCCCATACGTTGGCCGCGTTTCGAGAGATTGAGTAGCATAGTGCGCATTAATTGCGTCCCATAGCTCCTTTGGCTTGTAAGTCGCATAGTCACTCCCAACGAAACGGTGAGCGTTTTCTTCGTCCAGGTGCAGACGGATGTAGGTAGTGGCTTGTTTCTTCTTGTCCTTATAATCGGCTCTGGCTTTTAATTCATCAGAGTCTTCTAGGACATAGTCGTCCAACTTGTGATATCCCAGCGCGTTGATCATTTTGAAGCGCCAGGTGATGAAGTTGGTGTCATTGAGTGGTTCAATGACCATCTTGAGAGATTGGGATTCGGACATGGTCGTTGGTTCGGGATTGGACGAGGTAAGGAGTTGGGAGACTGATTCGGACTCTGACTCGGAAGTCTCTGATTCTGGATGAGCGGAATGCTCTGATGGATCAGGACGAGTTTCGGAGTGCTCAGGGGCTGGGGTTTCGTCTGGGGCAGGAGTGAACGGATGGCGTCCTAGAGTAGAGACGGACGGCTTATTATCCTGATCTTCTGCCACGGTGATGTGAACGTTCGCTTATTCTTCAGATCGAAGTCACTCTGATTCCTATCTGAATTCGGTGCTCTTAGTAGTCTGGGCTCATAACCTATGAAACGCCAGTGGACCGCAGTGAGCACAGAATAGAATGGTGGGAACGAGGACAAGCTGAAGGAAGTGGAACGACTAATCACCTATGAAACGCCAGTGGACCGCAGTGAGCACAGAATAGAATGGTGGGAACGAGGAAAAGCTGAAGGAAGTGGAACGACTAATCACCTAATGAGGTGAGGAAAGAAATGACTGGATGAGTGAGTTGCATTGCAAGCAAGAAAAGAAGAGAGAACAGAGAGAGACAACGAGAAAGATGATCAAACCTATGAAACGCCAGTGGACCGCAGTGAGCACAGAATAGAATGGTGGGAACGAGGACAAGCTGAAGGAAGTGGAACGACTAATCACCTAATGAGGTGAGGAAAGAAATGACTGGATGAGTGAGGAAGGAAAGGAAAGGTACAACGACGAGGAGTATGTGAAGTCTATCTACAACTGAGCAAACCTAATCTGAGAAGAGAAACAAGTTTCCAGAATGTTCCTCCTTTCCTGAACCCTAACCCAATCTGACATCCACGTCATCTCCTGAGTTGTCGCGACACTGTCACAATACCCAGGGAGGCTGATAGTATAAATCAATAATATTACTTGAGTAGAGTGGTGACCAGGGATGAGCACTGATGTATACAATCTGATGGTGGTGGGAGGAAACAGGCTCTTTATATATTGTTTAGGAGGAAAAATAGAGGAGTAGCCAAAATGTGGTTGAGGAAATGAGAAGGTGAGAAGTTAAATCAACTGGAAAGGCCAAACTGGCTGAGTTGTGGTTGATGGAATGAAATGGAACAAAGAAATGAGTAGAAATTGAGCAGAAGTGGCTGAGTTGTGGTTGGTGGAATGAAATGTCATCATAGAATATAATGGAATAGTGGAAAATACATGGAAAGGGGCTGAGTTGTGGTTGATGGAATACAATGGAAAACTGTGGAAAATCATGGAGGAAAAGAGGGGCTTAAACAAGAGAAAATATTCAAAAAGGGGCTTGCGGGACTACAGGTTGACTTGTGGTTGGATTGTTGTGTGTGACAGGTGTGTGATTGTGTTGTGTTTGCTGGATCCTGATTTGGGGCCTAAGTACCTGATGTATTCCTGTAACCCCCCTTGAGCCTTGGCCACCTGCACTTTTGACCACATAATTAGCCCCTCAAAAGTTTTATTTATTCAGGGTTGGCTTACCACACCGGGTTGGTCATCAAGGAGGAGACCTCTCAGGATGACCCAGGGATGGGTTGCTCACCCAGGAGGCAACCTCTCTGAGTCTGAATGATATGGATTGGTAATCCAGAGGGTGCTCTACAAATCACTGATCCCAGTGATCCAGGGATTACAGCTCACTGGATAATAGTTATCAGTCATCTGGAGCAGACTAATTTCTCAATGGCAATAAAACATAATATTTTCCACTTCTCATTCCAACAACTCTTTGCAAGTGGTAGCTTAGCTGCATTCTTTCCAAGACTTCTTGAAGTTGAAGCTGCTCAAAAAAGAGGTTCCAAAGAGCAGAAAACTTGCCAAGAGTTCTTGAAGAGCCTTGACCTCTTGCCAACGGGTGACAGGAAGGAGGTCAGAAATTAGGCATCAGTTTATCATATCTCTGATGCAAATTCTTAATTTTTTCCTCAATTGTATATTTTTGATTCTCAACTAAACCTGTGCAAATCAACACCATGCCATGGGACCTCATAATTATTAGCCTTGGTGTTAAGCACCTTCATATCTGCTACAAAAAAATAACTCTGTAGATCCCAATGCATCACCACTTGAGGGCTCAAGTTGATTGTTCCCAGTATTGTCAACACATTTTATTCCTATTCCAAATGAAGTGGAGTGTATCAAATTGATTATTTTTACCAGAAGCGATTAAAAAATGATAGCATGACCTGTGCTGGTATCCCTTCAGAAGACAGTTAAAGATTTCTAATGTGGTGTAATTGGGAACTCCAATATGCTAGCTTTTGGGATCATTTTGACATACAGCAGAAGCCTAGCAGGCGGCACAGCCGCCCTTAAAGTTAAACCCTTGTTGGGAACGGGATGATGCTTCGCATCCGGGCCCTTTGGGCCCCCGATCCCATCGCGTTCTGAGAGGACATCATTGGGCTCCGGGGCCCCCCTTACCAGCCCAGGCCCAGAGAGGCCGAGGGTTGATGGCTGGGGCCCTACGCCCATACCAAAGACTTGAGCCGGTGCCCCTCAAGAGGGATGACCTGGGTCTACCAGTGGTAGTCGACGAGGAAGAAGGTTTACGAACCATACTGCCTCCCCGACTACACCCAGCACAAATTCTCCCCCAAATGCAAGAGGAATGGATGACACCGTTTTGCACGCGATGAGAGGGACTTCTTCTAACCTGAAACCAATGCAGATGAAACTTGCTGGTTAGATGATCTGCGCTGAATCTCAGGTTGAGCCCGAGAATCCAACCGTTGCGGACTGTTGTGGATGATCTCATTAAGTTACGATAAATAAATCTAAACAAACTCTAGCTTATGGATAAGTTAGGAACAAACTGGACTTGAAAAAGAGGTATTGTTGGCTCGCCGCGTGGTGGGTCTGACGAAGAATCACTTGCTGGGCAGCCGGCTAGGCCATCAACCTCCATCAACTGGCAGCCACTCACAACTAAGCAATGGCATTCACACCGTAACCATGCTGACCTTCGTATTCTCGAATGTGACCGCTGTTTGAGTTTGAAAGAAGCTTTCCCAGGTGAACTTTCGACATACATCATCTGTGTATTGCTTGGTGGCTCTGTGGGAGCCGGTGGGTGTTAGCTTCCTTTGATTTTCTACTCCAGTCCACACCAGTACTTTCTACGATGCCGAAAGTTGAAGGCCTGCACTCACCTTTTCCTAGTACCCGCGACTATGAGAGAGAGAAGCTGTAAAATCTAGCCAAAGCATCAAGGAGTAGCCTCAGAGAAGCTGCCCCAAAGTCGGAAGGATTACAGCTTGTAGATGCGCACATTCGTTGCGCACGAATGGCGCCAGAAGTGGAAGCCCATAATTTTACCTCGCAGATGACGGAGCTTAGTGACACCAAGAGGGCCTGTATGTAACAGTTTAGCCGCCGCCTTACTTTTCTTTTGACTCAGGCTCATTTCCACCATGGGGCCCAGGCCGGAATGTTGTACATATTTACATATTTATTGTTACATATACATACATATTTATTGTTACATATATTTTTACGTTGGTAATTGTGTTGGCCCTCGTATCACGAGCTTCAGCCTTCATGTGGGGGGCGGCAAGCAGCCGAGGCCGCCTGTGAGCTCGGTCGACCGGGAATCCTTGAAGCTTGCCTGGCGGGTCGCGGCACGCACATATTTACTGCATGTTACGGCTGAAGACTCTGGAGTGTGAGAATTGCTTCAAAGGCTCAGCTCGTCTGCTGACAAACCATCAGTTCCCCATAATCCAGGATCCGATCGTCGCTGCGATTCAGCGTCTTGCAAACGGAACACTGAATCCCGATGAGTCAACTTTCAAGTGAGCATGTGGGATAGGTGATAATTTAAATGTATGTATAACACAAAAAATATGGGAAAAAGCTATGAAGCTGAGGCTCACATCGTCCCTCATAAATTCTGGTGACGGCGTTGGGCAACTTTGAACTTTTATACCCACCATTATGCAATGCAATTGGGAGGGAAAGGTTTTCAGAGAAGTTTTCCACTGAGGCCCAACTCCCTAACGACCAAGGAGTTTTGAGCGTCTTGGGTGGGCAATCGAAAGTCACCGAACCAATCGCTTCACCCGCTTCCTTCTCACAAGGCTGCTGTGCTCGTACATGGGGTTCAGGGAAACAAAATGCCTTGAGGAGAATGATTAGCTACAAAATATGATCTGCTCACTAGGCACACATCCCTCGCCCCAGATTTGACTGGACCTCAAGTCGAAAATTTAAAGAGAAGTCTTCTTTTGTTTTTTTTCTTGCTTTCTTCACCTTCTACACAGAGTCAGAGACTTCAGGTATTAGGTTTCATCATTGTCATTGCGAGTCAAACACGTTATTCTCATCGTTCGGTCATCATTGGTACCAACAATCACTAGTTCGTCAGCCGGCCTCACAAACTTTTTCTTTTTCTTTCTTATTCTCATTCTCACTCGCTCTCTCACTGTGCCGTTGTTGTGGTCCTGGATTCGTCATCATCGGCTTCATCATCACCCAACCGAACAGCACTGTGGCACGAGTACAGGCTCACTAGAACTATCCCTAAGCTCCGAAAGTCTCCAGCTTGCATAACTCGCAGAATATATTTTAAGAAACATACGCATGCCTGCTCACATATGCTGAGACCTGCTGACTTCGACTAAGCAAATTGCATTAAAGTCTTCAGAGGCACCAAGTTTCTCTGTCAACTACTCAACATCCATTGCATCTAGTTACCCAGAAGCTTCTTTCTTGCGGCGTCCTTGTTAAGTCAAGGTGCACCGACCTGCCCTCAGGAATTTTTGAACATCTGCCCACTTTTCATCACCTCATTTCCTTCATACCTTCCAATCCATTTTTAGAAGCAGCACTTCTCACAATAATTAGTCTTGAATCTCGATTCCGTTATAATAATTCTTTGATTGTCAACCTGTTGTTGCCAATTCTGCAAGTGCCTCAATACCTCTTGGTTTATTCATGTAGGTCATCTGCTTTCAAGATCCCGCTCTTGTGAAGGGAGCTCGAGTCACCTTTCCTGATCTACTTCTACTTGGACGCCTTATGATTTCATCCTCGCACTCTGATAAAATCTAGCCATCGATTATAAACGTTCATTTTTATTGATCGCCGACTCATTTTCTGAATTTATATCATTAGCACGGTCCCAAGTCCATCTGAATAACCTTCACCTATCTACTTTTCCCGGCTCAGAAAATATCATGGATCTGACTCAAAACGCGGAAAATCACCCGGCTCCTATGGCCGTGTTTCCTAATAGATTTCAGTCAGCTTCACCTTCGCCAGCTCCCATCCGCAAGAGTCGACCATTACAACCTCTCAGCTCCAATCAAGTTTCCCGGAGGGCTTCCGTAGATGAGAACAAGGAAAATTATCGGCAAGATGGTGTATGCCACAGGCCAACAGAAACTGCAAAGATTGGTGAGTACCTCCCACCTCGCCAGTCGCATCTGCCTCATTCCTATCATGACTCTCCGTGGCCCAAGTCTTTTTTCCTTCATTATTATCCCGAGTTCCCCTTCCTAAAATCATACCCCAAGCACTGCGCAAGTTTGCGGGTTTCCGGTTCAACCTGGGCAATATCTCCCTACCCTCAAGCGGGGCTTCGTCTCGAGTCTTGCAGGTTATACATATCCCCCTGCTCATTAAGGTTTGACTCGGTGTTCAAGCGCAATCCTGCTATTAAGTGTAGTTGCGCATCTTCTGGCTCCTGTTTGCATCCTTGGAACGGACGAGCTATGAGCGAATGCACCAAAAATGCTATGGACCCAACATTAACCAATCTCAAACTGCCTCGTATCATTTCTACGTGATGTGGTTTAGCGGTTGCTTCCCTCCTGGGAGTCGAAAAAACGGAAAGTCTTCCGTCTGATGTACTGTTTGCACTGGCTTGCAGTGTTCCTCAGACTCCTGGTCAGCCCGCGGGTGTGCCATTCCAACCTTCCGTTCTTCATACCCCCTCACCCCTTTCTTTACATGCAGTGATACATGCACATCTTTTTTTTGAAGAGGGGTGTAGCTTGCATCCTCTCCCATCAGGTTTTTCCCCCGAATTATGTTCCTCGCTATCCCAAACCGGGCTGACCTTCGAGCCTCATTTCCCGCTGACACTCTTACACTTAACCTCATAGCCCTGCGGGGATCTCCTTTTTTCTTATCCATGCTTCACAACGAGGAAGCGACACGTCTCTTTTCATTCCTGACCTTTTTCGCCAGCATCCTGCTCTGACCGGATATCGGTCGCGGCTGTAAATGTCAACCCGTCTCACTCTTCCTCATGAAGGGTGAAATTCCTCACGGAGCAGCCTGGGCAAGATGAAGGGGGGAGTGGTCGAGAATAGATGTTTGGCTTAGTCTTACTTTCCAGTCCTTCACTCATGCATGCGGTGCTTTTTCCTAAAGTAATTCTTTCCAAATTCCCTCGACTTGAATCCTTCAGTTGGGGTGGGTAACATATCATCAACATCACTTCTTGCTCCCTCACTATGATACCCAGGGCCCTAGCATTGTTCTGGTGCTTTGCGATTAGCCAGTTTGTGTATGCTTCTTCGCCGGCAGTTAGCCTATTTCCATCCAGTCCTTTCATCGGCGTTCTCTTAGGGTCGGGTTACTTGTTTTTGTCCAATCTCTATCTCTGGCCACTCTCCCTCCAATCGGGCTCTGAAATATCCTTGATTCTTCCGCCTTCTTCTATCACCTGGTTCAATCGTATCACCCATTCACCAAATGTCAATGGCTTCAATTGACCTCTCGTCGCGTGAACCCAAATCCCCACAAAATGACTCACTTGATGATCTCCATGATGACACGCCCAACGATTCTTCTTGTTCAATGGTGACTGATGACACCCCTTCTTCTTTACCTTCATCTGAATCGGCTTCCTCGCCATGCCCCCAACTGCCTCGAACCCCTCCTCGACTCGATATCCAATCGCCGTCCATCCGCGCGGAACAAACGGTGCCACGCGGCGAACAACAATTTTGGTCAAATTTGCACGATCCACAAACCTCATCCTGCGCCGCTAACTCTATCAACATTGCACCTGGTTTGGCGCGTCCGTCGGCTGAACTTGTTTCCCAATTCCGTTCACCACATATCACCCATATAGACACCGCCAGCATCCTTTTGCAACCACCCACTCATGCTGGTCTGCCGGCGCAAGGACCACCATTTCAACCTGCATCACATACTTTGCCCTATAAATCATTAATTCCACAATCCCAATCCCAGTTGGGTACCATTCCTCTATCGTCCCAATGGGTGCCGAACGCCCTGAAGCCCAACACTCCGCTGCGCTTTGGGAATGTAGACGATTCCCATTGTCACGTCAACAATTTACTCCCAGCTCCCTGCTATATTCGGGAGGAAATGGATGAGCCCGAAACTGATCCCTTTTCCCAGCTTTCCGCTCGCACTTTGGCGTTGATGGACCAGCCGGAAAGTGAAGTCACCATCTATGACTGTGAATACTGTGACAAGACCTATCAAGGCAAGCATGCTCGAAGCATTTGGAGACGCCATTTATCCGACAAACATAAAATTCCGCTGTCCACTCAGCCGCGCCGCACACGCTGGGATAATGGTAGGTGTTACCCGTGGATGCCCTTTCAAGTTACTTGCACCTACTGACATACTTCTTGAACAGATGTCAACCGACCTAAAACTGAGGAAGAGCGTCGTGAAAGAACCCTAGAAAGTAAGCGACGTTGGGCTCGAAAGAACCGCGCTGCTAAGAAAGCTGCCCGTGAGGGGCAACGGAGCTCGTTGGAGCACGCGACAGCGATGCTTTATTCCAAGTCCCTCTCCCAAAACCAAAGTACCCCGAATAGGAGCCGGGCGCCTTCACCTACTTTGTACCAATCTTCACTCGGTCATACAGCAGCCGGTTCCCCAAAATACTTCGCAGGTACAGATGCCCATTCTCACAGCCAGCCATTGCAGGGTATGTAAAAATCTTTGCCTTCGCTGAAATAGCTATGCTTATTGATACTCTTGTCATTCTGCAGTAAACCCTTGCAGATCATCCGTGCCAATTATGTCTCGTGGCTCAAGCACCCCCCAGCCCTTTTCGCATTACTTGCCAATGGGTTCTCACACGCCGTTTTCCATTGGTGATACCCCCTACAACCCGTCATTTTCTATCGGCCAGGGCGCTCAAACTGCCGCTTATTCTTTCGGAGACTACTCGGTCCCTCTAGACGCGCACTCCACGTTCCAGTTCTCAGATCGCTGTATCAAGGAGGAAAGCAATTCGAGCTATTCGCCCCACCCATCCCAAACCCACATCTCTCACCCAAGTCCTCCGGAGACTTATGCGACTGATGTCAACACCCAAGAAATAGCCCATCCACAAGACCTTCCTGATTGCTATCCCAGTGCACCATTGAACTTCCAGTACAGCAGCTGGGAACTAGGCTCCCGTTTCAATTTCGGGACTTCGCTTCCATCTACCCAGGAAGAAACGGAGCCGCTCAGCTATGAATCGCACCCCAAGCGGCAGCGATTGTGCCTGTCATCTTCAGCCCCCGTTCCTTTACATCAGTTCGAGGATTTGCAGAAAGCCTACAGTACTTGCAATTTGGAGGTCTTGAGTGGTGAAGGTCACGATTATCATCCAGTCAGCGCCCACGACCCCCCATCCATCTCGTCTGGTGAGGTTGTCCCATTGGGGCCGAAACGCTCTTCGATAGTCTCCGTACGCGATGAGGAAGCCGAAAGCGAATCCAGTAGCATTGCCGAACAGCGCACCAGCCTTAGAAACGAACAGGGAAATTCTTACTGCATGTTTGATTCCCCCATGGATCCCACCAGGCGGCATGAAGGCCTACCAGCTGGACAGAATGAAAGACCTGCCACTGCCGGAACTTTATCTACCTTCGTACAGGAGCATCAACATCCACGCATCGCGCATCTGGAAAGAGCTGCTACAGAGCCACAGTTCTCTGCTCGACATGACCTTCAGACACCACTTCGGGAGACTGGGCTTCGTTCCGATGGGAGGCTTCATCTCTCCCATTCTCCCATTTGCCGCATGGATGCTCCAGGGCTCGATTCAGATCTGCTCAGCTCACCGGGAACTCGGGCCGACCCAATTACCATGTCACTTTACCAGGGTCACTACGCTCCGATGAGTGCGGGAAAAGGACGACCTTCCGAAAGCCATCATATGCAGTCATTGAGTACTTCGTGCCCATCAAACGCGGGCGATTGGAATACCCAAGCGCTTCAGACTCCTTCTGCTTTCTCCCGCTTCCCCTTCAGTAACAGTATGCTGTCCTCTCCCGCCGGTGGCGCCGGTCTTTTTGGTTCGCCCTCGAATATCTTGAGTAAAAGTCTCGGCCTAACCATGAACAACAATCCAGTATCAGGCGAAGATCTCGGTGGTTTGTTGGCCGGTTCGTCTGCTTGGGATATGGTCCATCAAAGGAGTTGATTGTGTCGAATACCGCGGTCATTCATTCACTTCGGCGCGTCGCTCCACCTCACTGGATCGTATTATCGTTACTGTCTTCTCGGTTCCCCTAGGACGCGCTTTCTAACTTTGACTGTATCAATATTGCTTAATCTTATTAGTTCCAGTGTTATCAAGACACTTTAATTTATTGCGAAGGCTTCATTTATGATTTGCAACCTTGAGTCAAAAAACAAAACTTCGCACAAAAAATGTCAATTGCTATCTTAGGCCCCCCTCTCCCCCCAAGTATTACTCTGTGGATTAGCTGGATAGTTCTCCAAATAGGTACTTGGATTTGATTTTCATCCCATGTTTCTAAATCGTGTCGACGCCAATCCAATCTGTCGACACCAATTTACATTCATGCTCTTTCAGTTCATGCCTCAAACTTTTACATTTTCGATGATCCTTAACATCCAGTGGCTAATGATGATGCCTGAACACCTTGTATGAGCTCTGTCTGTTAGGACGTTTGTTTTCATCCCTTGGTTGTAGCTGGTCACAATAAAATAACCCGTAAAGATCCAAAATATCTACAATTTCTGTTTTGTCCCCGTAGACTTATTTTTCTCCAGCAATCACAATATGCTTAGATTGTCCATCCATCCAGTCCAATGGGGTTACGCCCCTTTAATCATGCTTTCTTGAGTCCAAGAGCGAGGCGTTGGTTCGCCGTCTCATAACCTAATAAGTCAAGCGCGACGAGGAGGTGAGTCCTGTATGCTGTCATTCCTGGCTCTTGGGGAGCAAGGAGGCCCCCCCTGCTTCAATCATGAGAAAAGAAAAAAACAATTTTGTCGACAAAATCATCAGATATTGCTCCTTTTTATGCATCAGTTCTGACTTGGCTAATGAAGAATCGGCAGGTATGTAAAAATTGGAAAAGGTAACAAGACACTTCGCAGCAGCCACCAAATATTTATACAATGTTGAGAGGAAAGGGAGAACGATTACTACGAGCCATTAGGTATATATAAGTTGAGACGAAAGGATGGTTGATTTGCAACGGACACGAATGATATTGTTTTAAGAATTGAGGACAGAATTATTTTTGTTTGTTAATGGGATGCCACTCCATGATCAATTTGCCTCCCTCCGTTTCTTGCTTAACAAGTTCTCCACCAAAGCCTGTGAGTTGCTCTTCGATAATAGTCAAAAGCTCATCTTTATGCCTCTGGTCGGTTTGCTGATATCGGGACGAATTGATGATAACTCTGACTTTGTAACTTTTTTCAAAGCAATGTTGAACGGTTTTGAGTTTATGATTCAAATCATTTGTGTCAATCTTCCAGGTGAGTTGGATCTCTTTGATAACGTTCTCAACTCTATTTGATTTTTGTTGTTCTTTTTTCTGCTTGATTTTAGTTCGTTCCTTTTGGATGAGAGCCTCCCTTGAGACGATTTTACAAATTGGAGGATTCGCTTTGGAGTTGACCTCTATTAAAGTATATTGGTTTAAATCGATTCTTGAAAGTACATCTCGCGTTAAAGCCGGTTCGATCAGTATACTTGAATTTGCGCTAGTGTTGTTCTCGCGAGTGGTCGGCTTTTCGCCAAGAGTACTAGTGGGATTAACGAGTTGTATCCACTCCGATCTGATTTGATGGTCAGAGGCGGCTTTCATCTTTTGTTTCGGGGCTTCGAATGAAAACGTCTTTCTCGAGCTCTCAACGAAGGGATTATCGGTTAGTCGACAATCCAGCGAAAAGCCCGATGGCCGAGCATTTGTGCGCAAAAGCATCGTTTCGTGATGAATCTGACGATTAGGGAGGTGTTTGTTGCGAAATAAATCGACTCGCTTTACACCATGACCGGACGTTGGACCCAACAAGACACGTAGGTACCGAGGTGATGGGTGACTGATGGTCGGCCTGTACGCTACCTTTGACAAGGCAGCCGGATATAAAATACCAAGATGAGATGATGTGTCGTAGTCTTCATGCCCCAGCGGAGGTGACTTACCATCATATTTGGAACCGGAGAGATGTTTGGATGTGCCCATGCGACGCGACGCACGCAAACCAGAAGACAGTTACCAAAACCCGAACCCCCCGGAACTTCACCTAAAACATTTTGAGGTGTAGTATAAACTGCCCAGAAATATTCAACAAAAATTTCAACAAGCAAATGAGAGATACTGCTCTATCCAATTGTCAAATCAGATCAGAGGAATTGGTTCACCTTCATTGACATTCTTATTAATATTACACTCCAGATAGGGAAAAAGTGTAAGAGCATCTCCAGCAGAGTTGCTAGTTGCAAAATGCTATCCAAATTTTAGCAACCCAAACCCAAAATTAGCCCCCACCAAGGGTACCAAAAGGGGTGTTACTATGCCTCCAGAGCTAAAAAGTGCCAACAAGTTGTCACATCTGGCAACCTTCTAGCACCCATGAAAGACACACGTGATCCCATTTCATTCCAACCAAGCTTTCCCACAGGAACACACATTTGACAAAGGGGAAAAAACATTCACCAGTATCTAGCTTTGTGGATAGTGCTACTGCTGCTTGCCAAACACTTGCAGATTGCTAAACCTCAAATTCAGGGAGCTATCTCTTGTGTTTAGCTCCCCACACATAGCAACTATGCTGGAGGTTCTCTAATAATGCTATTCCATCATGAACAATGGCCCAACAATTCAAAACCAATGTTGATATAGATGAAAAAAATATCAGTTCTTGCCTTCATAACAATTTATTCACATATTGTTGATTCTGTTTCTATGGATTTAATTGTCCATTATAATATTAGCACACCTCCACTGCTGGCTGTGATTCTGAATCCCAGGCTGTTGATAATTTTTTGAGGACCACCACTTTAGTGATCCCTAAGACCATCTGGATTGGTTGGGTCAAATCCCTGGGTTGAGGAACTTGGACCCAACTTAACCCAAAAAAAAACACATTGGAAGCAGGTTAAGCCTCTTGATTCAATGAGACTGGAGCAGCGTGGCACAATGCAGAGTGTCAGTGGAAGGATGAATTGATTGCATCATGGGAAAGAAAACAAAGAAACAGAACAAAGGAAAGAAAGAAACAGATGAGAGACATACCTGGAGCAGTGTGGCACAATGCAGAGTGTCAGTGGAAGGATGAGGAAAATAACTTCCACGTACGCTGCTCCAGTCACTAAATACAATGGAGAATGTGTGACATGTGAGCAAGGTGTGAAAGCAAAGAGAAAGAGAGAAACAAAACAGAGACTACTCCAACACCCCCCCTTGCTGAACACCTGAGAAGAGAAATGAAAAAAAATCAGAGTTAAAGAAAAGAGAGTGAAAAAGAAGAGAGAAGAAAGTAGAAAAAAAAGAAAAAAAAAGGAAAACAAATTAAACTACTCCAAATGCCTGGCAGTGAGATTGCAGGAGAAGTCAGGGAAGCGGTTTGGTTAGCGTGTCCGCTAACATATACTTGGTGGATACATGGAGAACTTGCAGCTTGCCCCTCTTGACAATGTCTTGAATGAAGTGAAAACAAGCGTCAATGTGCTTTGTTTGGGTGTGGTGTTCGGGGTTCTTTGCAAGAGCTTTGGCACCGGCATTGTAGACATGGAGGGGAATGAAAGTGGACGGGATGAGCTTCAGTTTGCGGAGTAGATGGCGGAGCCACAGGCCCTCCTTGCAAGCATCAGACATAGCCTTACAATCGGCCTCGGTGCTGGAGAGAGAGACGGAGGCTTGTTTACGTGACTTCCATGAGATTGCACCAACCAACCGGTAGGTGTAGGCTGATGTGGAGCGTCGGTCTTGAAGGTCCTCCGCCCAATCGGAGTTGGAGAAACCTGAGCAGCCAAGAGAACCACCCAGTTTGAGACGGAGATGCTTAGTGTCGGACAGGTAGCGCAGAACTCAAAGTGCTGCATGCCAGTGCGCCGCTGAGGGATCCTTGAGAAATTGTGACAACCGGTTGACAGCGAAAAGAAAAGTCTGGCCGGGTGCACTGTGCAGCCCAGAGAAGACAGCCAAGAAGTTGTTGGTACGGGCCAGGGAATGCTTGATCATTTGAGGTGCGACGCTTGAGGTCTTTAAAATTTGAGTTGGTGGGAGTGCTGACGGGGACACTATTGCTGGGGAGAAAGCAAGAGCTCACCTTGTCAATGTAGTGTTCCTGTGAGAGATATACTAGTTGCTCATCCACTGAGCGGTTGACCTTGAGAGAGAGGAAGTGATGAAGTTCTTTGTTGACTCCTATTTTGAAGCAAGAACCAAGAGAACAAATGGTTGTGTCAACAAAGGCCGGTTTGCCAACTACTGCCAAGTCATCAACATGAATAGCCAGGGCCCCCAGGAGTTTCCGGTCCTGCAGTTTGAAATACAAGGTGGGATCATACTGGGATTGTGCCAGTCCAATGGCAACTAGCGCAGAGTGCAGTTCTAGGTTCCATTCCCGCGGGGATTGTTTCAGGCCGTAGATGGAGCGCTCAACTTCACAAACCCAGTTTGGGTGGTCAGGGTCCTTGAATCCCAGGGGCTGGGACATATAGAACGGCTCAGAGAGTTTTCTGTTGAGGAACGCGGTCTTGAAATAAACCTGGTGTCCTTTCCATTTCCGGACCGCAAGGAGGCTGAGAATCAAACAAAGTGTCTCCAGGCGCATTGTAGGGGCAAAAACTTCCGAGTAGTCAATCCTGTGTACCTGCGAGTAACCCATTGCAACCAGGCGGGCTTTCAGCTTCTGAACCAAGTTGTCCGGGCGGTGCTTAACTTTAAACACCCATTTGGAATGGATGATCTTGCGTTTGGCAGGACAAGGCACCAATTTCCACATGGCCATACCCGTCAGCAATCCATACTCTTTGTTGGCAGCTTTAAGCCATTTTTTTTGTTGGCTGACTTGAGAAGCTGGTTCCAGGTTTTGGGCTTGTCAATGTCAGTGTTGGCGTTAGCAGCTTTGGACCAGTTTCCAAGACAGTCGGGTGGGCGTCTGGTTCTTGTGGACCTTCTGGGAGGAGACGGAGCTGGAGGAGGGAGCAAGGAAGGGGAGGGCAAACGGGGTGGAGCAGGAGGCGAGGGGGGCGCGGGAGTGGCGGGGGCAAGAGAGGAGGGCGTATTACAGGGTACGGGTGGTGGGGAAGTGGAAGGCGTGCTGTCCACTTTGACTCCATTTTCCGGTGCATGGATTGAGGCCTGGAGGCGACGGTCAAAGCGGGGCGCAAGAGAAACTTCTAGCAGGGGGAGATTGGGAGTGTTGACCCTGGGAGGAGGCAACGGTGGTACATCGAGCGGGAGATGGGTTTCCTTATGGGGCCAGGGCAATTTGACGTGTACTGGGGAGGGAGACAGAAGGAGTTTTGACTTGTAGGGAAAAACCAAGTCATCAAAAATGAGATCCCTGCTTTTAACAACCATGCGCTTTTCCAGGTCCCACACTCGATAGCCGTTCCCATCAGTTAGATAGGACAGGAGCATGGCTGAGCAACCTTTTTTGTCAAGGGACTTTTGGGTTTTGGAGGGGACTGCATACCAAACCAGACAGCCAAACGGATGAAGGTGTCGCACATCCACTAGAGAGCAACCCAGGATTGAGTTTGGTGCTTTGAATCCTAACGGAGTGTGGCATGGGACGGAGTAAAGAGAGTGTAGAATGTGGCAAATCGCATCTGCCCAGAAAGATTTTGGCAAACCAGCGCTGAGAAGGGAGCAACTTACTAGATTTCCAATTGTGTGATCAGCTTGTTCGGCAACTCCATTTAGTTCAGGCAAGTGAGGTGGACCAGGTTTGTGTGAGATACTGGCCTGCGCAAGATAAGCAGCGAATTCATTTGAAATGTACTCCCCCCCATTGTCTGAGCAAAGAGACATAATCTTGTGGCGCCCGTCTTTCTCAAAAAAGGCACAAAAAAGTTTGAAGCATGCAAAGACTTGCGATTTTAATTTCATTGGGAAAATGGAAAAAAAATTTGAGCAGTTGTCTATGAAGTTAACATATTACTTATATCCTTCCCGCAAGATTTCTTCATACGAGGCAACATCTGAGTGAATCATCTGGCCAGGAGTGGTGGAGCGGTAGGCAGATCTTGATTTGAGCAGTTTTTGTTGTAGTTTGGACTGGACGCAGATGGTGCATTTCTGGACTTCAATCTTGTTGGAGATTGAGGGAGTGATATTCAGTAGTTTGAGGAGCCGTTTGAGAGGGCAGAATCCTATGTGAGACAGTCGGTTGTGGAAGTCAAGCAAACTTGCATTAATTTTTGGGGTTTGAGATACTTTGGTGATGTTTGAGCTCACAACATTGGTGGGCAAGTAATAAAGGTTACCCTTCCTGTAGCCTTGTCCCACTACTGCTCCGTCAGCAGGGTTGACATTGGAGTCATAGATTGTACAGTTGTCCTTGCCGAATACAACCGTGAGACCTTGATTGCATAAACCAGACACGGCTAGCAACGGTTTGTGGAGGCTGGGGACAACAAGCATTGGGACATTGGTGGGGACAGACAGGGGGAGAGAGGCAAAACCTTGGTGGGTGGCTTCAACCACAGAATGGTCAGCCAGTCAGACAGGGGTGTTGTTGACAGTGGCCCTATTGATGTTGCTGAGGTAGGGGGTCATGCTCATTGAGCACCCGGAGTCAATGTTGACGTCTTTGACAGCCATGGCGTAGGACTGAGTGTCGCCAGTCACTGTCACATTCCGTGCAGATGGCCGCTTGTTGTCCGCGGAGGACCCGGAAAAATTGGAGTCCTCATCCGCCCAGGTGTAGTTGCCCCCTATTTTGACGACACTTGTCTTGCCTGCCTTCTCAGCTTGCTTGTGGCCTGAGCGGCGGTTTTTGGAATTTGAGCTGCTCTTGTCATCATTTAGACGGCGGGAAGAGTGGTTTGCAAGAATGTAACCAACTGTATAGCAGTGTTGTAAGTCATGGCCATTGTGATTACAGTACGTACAGTGAAGGGGTGGTTTGGACTTGGACAGGGCTGAAGCTTTGAACACGGAGATGGAAACCGGGTCATTGTCTGTACGGGATTTGTGATGTAGGGCTTCTTGTTTTAACGCCAATATGACGCGGGTGGATGAAACTTGTTCTTCATTCATAATGGCTGATACACATGGTAGCCAGTTTGAAGGTAGTGAAATCAGAAGGGACGTGGAGTAGATGTTGTCCAGAGTGAGGGGTTTGTCGTTTGAAACCAGAGAGTTTAGGATTTCAAAATAACGACTCATCTCCTCGAGGTGGGTGTCAATGTCTTCCAATGTCATCCTGACCAGGGTTAGCTTCCTGAGCCAGTACATGCGCCCTCCGGAGGTGGAGTCTTGGTGGGCCTGTGCGAGTGCCTCCCAGGTGCCCAGATCATCGTCTTTGAAGTTAAAAATGTAGCGGATATTGGCCGAGTGGACTGTTTTAGCAATAACCGAGCAGATGGCGATGTTGTCATGGATCCATGAATTGGTACGATCCTCTGGGTCAAGTCCTTGGAGGACGTAGGCCACGCCGGTTGCTTTGAAATGGTAGCAGATGACAAAACGCCAGTCAAGGTAGTTTGACTCCTGCCCCGGAGGCTTCAGCTGATCAATGCCAGAGAGTTTTAGGGCAGGGTGAGTGGAGGTGACGTACACCATCGTGGGCTTCTTCCCCTTTGTCAGTTGTGGAGGGGGCTTTGGCGGTGCGTGGTCGCTGGTGCTCGCCATTGTTTTTCAAAAAAGAAATTTGGTCTGATTTACCGGATCCTTTCTTGCTTTGGAGACTGACTTATGGTGCTGTGTTTTACGTGTTGAGCTTTATTTGCAGTTTGGGCTCACAACCTCTTGATGCAATGAGACTGGAGCAGCGTGGCACAATGCAGAGTGTCAGTGGAAGGATGAATTGATTGCATCATGGGAAAGAAAACAAAGAAACAGAACAAAGGAAAGAAAGAAACAGATGAGAGACATACCTGGAGCAGTGTGGCACAATGCAGAGTGTCAGTGGAAGGATGAGGAAAATAACTTCCACGTACGCTGCTCCAGTCACTCAATAGAATGGAGAATGTGTGACATGTGAGCAAGGTGTGAAAGCAAAGAGAAAGAGAGAAACAAAACGGAGACTACTCCAACAAAGACAAGCTCAACTAACCAGAAATCACAATTCTGGTTGTTGAGCTAGTCATGTAGTTCCTTTTCTTTCAGTTTTTGTGCTTCATACATGTTATGTACATTTCACTCAGGTTTCACATGTTTTTGTAGATTACCCGAGGCAGAGGTTGTGGAAGGAATCTTTCCTCATCCTTCCACAAACCACAAACACGCACTCACCTCTGGTCTGCTGCTCTCATTATTCTCTTTTGTTTTCCTTTTTTGATTCTTTCTTTTCTCATATGAAATGAACCTAATACTTCCACAAACCACAAACACTCACCCACCTTGTTTCCACTGCTCTCAGTCCCTGTTCATCTCATCACTGGTTAGTAGGCCTGCCATCCAAACACTGGCACCCGTGTGCAATAATTGTGTGAAGGCATATGGGTGCGGGTGCTTGAAATTGGGAGAAAAGAATCCAGTGTCAACTGTGTGATTTGCTGATGGGTTGCGAGGGGAAGGGGGTGAAGTGGCATAAATTTTCTATTCAGAGTGAGACTTCTAACATCCAAAAAATTCAAAAAAATTCAAAAGGAAAAATATTCAAGAAGCAACAAAAGGAAAAAAAAAATATCAGATGGTGAGAAAAAATAATGCAGAAAAAGAGACAATAAGAAAAAAGAACGCAAAAAAGAATGCAAAGAAAAATTAGATTGAGAAAAAGAAAACAAAAAGGAAACAGGAGAGTACTGTTGAACTCTGGAGGTGGGAGAGGCCTTCCAAAGAATCAGCACCAAGCCATTTGACACAAAGATTGCTTGATTTTGTCTGGTTGAAGGGCAGACTGCTGTCATGAGACAATTTCTCAACCATGTGAGAAGGCACGCTCTGATGGGGAACTGGTTGCTGGAATTGCCAGGAAGCACTGGCCCATTCTGGATAGCATTGGAAAGGTTCTTTTTTGACCAAACCAGTCATCAAGTACACCTAAATCTTGTCCCACAGTCTCTTGATGAAGTTAGTGTTTTATCTCAGCTTGAACATTATCAATTGGTTGTGGAGATGAAAAAATTTCAATTTCAAAAGCATTCACTTCTGATTTTTGTTTTTTGATTGCTTTTTTTTTTGACTAGTATCCTTCTCTGCTTCATCAGAAGCAGGAGGACTGAAGCTGCCTGGTGGACTTAACCTTTATTCAGGATGGACTTCCCCTCAAATAGCTGATATGTGGGGTCTACAATTGAAGTGGCAAAGTTCACATGCAAAGGCGCCCCTTCACCCGTGTAATTCACATAGTTCACCCAAACCACACAGGTTTGGATGGTTGATATGAAAAAAGCATCCATCCAAACAAAAGGGTGGTAAGCCTACTGATTATTGTCCATCAAATCTAACTGAGATTAACCTGAGGTTAATTGTCCCTCCCTGGCAGCTGCGGAGGTTGAGAGTACTCACACTTGTTCACCTCCAACTCCACTCATCAATTTAACACATCAAATGCACTCACACACCGCAGGTCACATGGCCTCCTGTAACTTCAGTTCAAGTTGGCCTTAACTTTTAAGCAACCAATTGGGATGGTCTAATAATGGTATAGTCTTGTGGGTGTGAGTGGTGTCTGTTTAATGAAAGGTTTCAAAAGGGTTTCCATTGGTGATATTGGATTCAAGGGAAGACAGAGGAGTCCCTAGATGTCAAATATAGAAACTAGTGCTCATATAGTTGCAAAAGCCCTTGTTCTGTAAAACAGTTTATAATAATGGTTGAGAATACCTATACCATTAGGATGCATTGTCATTGAACCAAGTCACAGGTTTGAAACCTGCAGAAGACAACTTTTTATCTTTCAGCAACAAGAGTACACCACTGCACAAATTCAAAAAATCCATCATGGTGGATTGATCACACTGACAGGAATAGGTCAGGGCCAACCTGTCTTCCCTGCAATCAGCAGCAGAGGCAGAAAAACAGTGGCAATGCAGTGTTATGACACAGTGCCGTCCTGCAAACCCAGACTGTCATGCCAGCCTTGCTTCAGGGTGTAAATGGGTTGGGTTTGGGTTGGAAAACAGTGCCCAAACGCAAACCCGGGTAGAAAGTGGGTTGGGTCATTTTGCAAAATAACCCACCCAAACCCAAACCCAGCTAAACATTATCTGGGTTTAGGTCAGTCTGGGTTGGGTCTGGGTCAACCTGGTATTTTTCAGCAGGTGGAGACCAAAGTTCAAAAAACCAATTTTATACTCACCACTCAACTTGTATCTCTAAACCCATGTGTAAACAATAAATAAAATGTTGCATGAAATACAATTCTAAAAATATGAAACAAATTCTATGCCCTTGAGTGGGATAAATAAAGTCGGAAAAGGGAGGAAATAGGCATTTGGCACCTAATAACTAAACAGCCTCATCACCTGCATCTGTATCAACATCATCACTCATTATCATCCAACTCTTGGGGCAGATCCAGTTTTGCCCACACACAAATGCCTTGAGTGTGTTTGGTTTCAATTGAGTTTGGTAATTGCTGAGGAGCCTGCCTCCCGTTGAGAAAGCTGATTTGGATGCAATCAAGGTCATTGGAGTCATGAGGATAGATTTTGCAAGAATTAAGAGCATCAGGAATCTTTTTGAATGTGCTCCCCACCAGGAAAGCACCAAAAATGTTGATGTGTCAAACTCCAGTGGTTCCTGGAGATGGAGGTCAGCTCAGCAGTTTTTGAAACCAATTTTGTAGCCTTCCTCCTTTTGATATATTGTTTGTATTGCTTATTGTCTTCATCTAGAAAAGTCAGTTTGTTGGGTTTGTTTTGATTTGGGATAGTACTGGATGACAATATTGATTCAGTTTGGGAAGTAGATAATTGGGTTTTCTTGGAAATCACCTTGTTGAACCATGTGGTGAGAATTTCTTTATTTTTTGGATGCTAGTTGCAGCTAGAGAAGGGCCATGTTCTTCCAAGAGGATGAATTCAACTTGCTCAAGCTTGCAACAAGGTTCAAAGACTTGATTGATTGCTGAAAAGTCTTTCATCTCAGACCAATACTTGTTGAACTTCTTTTGCATTGTCTCAATCATATCAAAAAGGTGAGAAGGACCTTGGCTTAAGGTGTTCTTGAGTTGCTTACCAATCTTCACCATTGTTTTGTAGGCCAGGTGCAACATGGTTTCTATGGTCATTCCTAGTTTAAAATTTGCTACAATGGAAAAAAGCAGGGGGACAATAAGCTTATCTTGTTCCTTTGATGAAAAGATGATGCAAGAAAAATATGCATACCCACCGCTAAAAAAACCCCATCCAGAGGGCATGTCCAACATGGCATTGGGCAAAATTGTCCAATGCTATGTTGGACAAGCCTGTCCAACAGGTTTTTCTGAAATGGGATTGGACAATTTTGTCCAATGACATGTTGAAAAAACCTGGTTTTATGGGTTTGTCCAACATGGGATTGGACAATTGTGTCCAATCCAGTGTCAAACAACTCTTTTCAATGGGTTTGTTCAACATGGGATCAAACAGGTTTTTTGATCCCTTGTTGGAAAACATCTGTCTGATGAGTTAAAACTCATCAGACACAATAGGAGGGTTTACATTAGCTTATCATTTTACACCCCCGTTGCATCCCAACGGAATGTTTACGTGGGGAATGTTGTCCACTTGACGGTTCACATGCCCGCAGGTGTAGAACAGCAAGTTGCAGTCCCCAGGCAAATTGTTGAGCCACCGGTTGGGTCAGCCGGCAGAGCAACGTCAAAGCCCCAGCAAGGCCACGTCAAATGCCCAGCAAGGTAACGAGAGCTGGGAAGGATTCCCACAGCAGAGTTGGCATGTCAAACCAGCCAAAAAAATGACAAAAGGAAGGCTTGAACCCATGCCTTCCACAGGAAGGATTGTTACTGTCCATCATACTGCTCATTGGGCTATTGCAGACATGCATGTTAAAGCCAATTGGGATATATGGTCCATGTTCTTGCGGTTTGGACGGTCAAGGGTCCAAATATCCAATGGCAAGGCAACTTGAACGCCGCCTTGACCGCTTCCACATTGGCTATCTGCCGCCAGATAATTTGGAAACATCAAGTCAGCAATAGAGTCAACTTGCCTGTCCTTGACCTGTTGAGCTGACTCTAACGTCAGCTCGCTCCCTATTGGACGGCAAGGCGTCCGTGTAAACAACTTGACGTGGGCACCTGTCAAAAAATGCTTCCGGGGTGTACTGATGCTGATGTGTAAGGCCGATGTATAGGGGTTTTGGTTTTTCACCCCAGGGAGACGGAAAACTACAGACTAGCTAACAGAATTTCCGGACCTGTTGTTTAGGTCTAATATCAAGGTTAATAATAAGGTTGACACAAGGATTTTCAAGGTGAAGTTCAAAGGTTTAAGACTTGTATTTCAAGGGTTGAAGAAGGCAATGTTTGTCAGCCTCTGTGATGCCAAGGACTAGAACCTTTTAGCTACACAAGGTGATAAGAGTGCAAAAGAAGGGTAAAGTGGGATATTTTCATGGAGAAAAGTAGTAAAAAGAAGATATAAAAGAATATAATTCTTTTATAGAGGGGCCTGCTCGCGCAGGGGTGTTTGTAGGTGCCCTCTAAATCAGAGATCTGCAGAAGCAGGGTGGTATCTGATAAAACAACCAACACTACATACCCTACAACATATCCCGTATGGGATACTGAGTAAGACATTACGGGATATACGGGATATCTTGTAGTGGTCAACTTTTTCAAACCACCCTCATATAACATCACCATATCACCATATCATATAACTGTCATATCCCAATCTAACAATATCAGATCACTGTCATATTACAAAAATACTAACATCAAATCACTACTGTATCACAAGATGACACTATTTGGGGGTATCAAATATACCAAATCCACAGTAAGAAACCAGTCAATTATCCAAAAATCTTTTTCTTCACTACTGCATCCAAAATGGTGCTTGATGAGCAACCAAAAGTTTTTGTAAATGGTGGATTTTTGAAAACCAGTCAATTACATAAGTGTGGATTTGCCTATATTTGATACCCCCTATTGTAAGCACTGTCAGCATTGACCAGTCAAACATGGCTGGTCAAGGAGTGCTCAGACAGACATGTTCAACCAGTGATCTTGGACCTGCACCGTCCAACCAAAGCCCATGCTGGCCATTCAAGCGGGTCTGCCCAATCAGTTCCTGGCTGGTGGTGACTGGTTGCAGTCAAACCTATTGAACAGGCCCATCCAACTGGCTGGCACGGGCTTTGGTCAGACCGTGCCTGTCCAATCACTGGTCAAACACAGCTGTTCAAGAACTTCTCAACCAGCCGTGTTTGACAAATCAATGCCAGCAGTGAAGCTTACCTCACTCCAAGCTTGCATCAACAAAGGTCTTCAGTAATACTCAAGATGCCACATGTCAACTGCAGGCATTTGAGGAAGTTATTATTGCGGTGCCTCAGCCAGGGGCTGTCCCAGTGCATTTCCACAAAAAGTGCTTGACCTGATCAACAAGTTCAACATAATTGAAAAAATCCATGGAAAACATCTGTATTAATGTGGACAACTTTCCAAGGCAATCTGAAGACCATGCAAAACATTAGTAAAAATGTTTTGCATGGATTTTAGAAATTTTGTTGCACTTTTCAATCAGGTCAAGCACTTCATGTGGCAATGCACTGGGACAAGCTGATTCAGTTTTTGTCCGTTTGCTGCCCTCTGCTCCCTGATGTCACACAAAGATACTGTCCTTTGTATTTTCCAAACTCCCTTTCCTGTCTGCCGGTTCCTCCCTGCAGACATCCACATTTCCAGCCTTTTCTGAACCCCGCACTGTGACGCCATGCAACCCCACTACCATCCATTTCTGTTCTCAAATGCAAAAGTACCCAACAGTCACCAACAACCAAAAGGGTTGTTGTAACAAGTGGTTTCCGCGGTTGGTGCTCTATAGTCTCACTTTGACAATCTTGTCATTGCGGCAAAAACTTTAGTATAATGCCTTGTGCCTGTCAAGATGTGGCTTCACGTGTCAAAATTTCACAAATTACCTATTTTTCCCTTGTTTTTCCAGGAAAAAAGAACCTTTCACATGGTGAATCAGAAACCTAGATGTTACCAATGAATGCCTGTGAGCCAAGGATTAATTTCCACATAGTGGTGTGGTAGTAAACACATTTTGCCGGTCAAGATTGGGCTTCACACATCAAAATTTCACAAATTACAGTCGACTCCCTCTTAAACCATATAGCCATTAACCCATGATTCCATTAACCCATGGCAAAATTGGTCCACCGATTTGGTGGGCAGGGAAAACGGGCCTTAACCCGTAAGTCCCTATAGCCCCGTAACCCATACCATTTTGGGGGGAAAAACCGGATCTTCATGGGTTAAGAGGGACTTATTTCCCAGGGTTGGCCAAGGTTTGACGCTTGTTTCCTGACCATAGTGACTAGAAATTTCAACTTGGATCTTTCTTTTCTCACACTATGTTGGCCCCATCTTGAGTTATCTCCCCTTTTGAATGTGCTTTTGCCCAATGTTGTTTTCTTGGTGCTGCTTCCTTTTAAAAATCTGCAATACACACATCCTGATACATCCTTCAATCATTCCTAATGGAACCAAGACCAACTCCTAAATATGTCAAATGGCAACATATTATCATTCCGGGTCTCAAACAAATCCAAGGAGTCAGAAACACTTTCCTTCCAACATTCCCTAGATAAATTCCGCTCCACAATCTTGAACAACGTTTTTCTGCAATGAAATCCAAAGTGGACAACAAGAAAGAACTTCTGATGGCTAAGATGAAAACTGAACAGCTTACCGGAGAAGAAGAGGAGTGGCTTGATGGAGGTGGAAATTTGGTGGAAGAATTAATGTTAATTGATCGTCTCAAAGAAATCGAACCCAACAACCAACACATATCAATCACTGCGAAGGATCTCAAGATAATAAATAAGATCAATGAATACAAGATTGAATAATCTTCTGTTAAGAAAATTACTTCTGATCCAAAGAAATCAACTGTTTCCAATCCAAAGAATTTGCCTGTTTCCAATCCAAAGAGCTCAACTTTTTCCAATCCCAAGACCTCGACTATTCCCAATCCAAAGGACTTGACTGTTTTCAATCCCAAGAACTTGACTGTTTCCAATCCAACAAAATCAACTGTGTCGACTACTTCAGCAAAAAAAAAAGACTTGTCCGACGCCCCTTCAGCAAAAAAGAAGAAGTCCGTTAAGCAGAAGTTGAATCTCAAATCAGGATCAAAGTCATCAAAGAAGCCCGTCCGAGAAACCCTGGCCCAGAAACTTGAAGTTCTTGACTGGCACAACAAGAATGGCAAGAATCAAACAAAGACTGCTAAGCACTTCGACACGATCTATCCAGAAATTTGTTTCAAACAGCCGCTTATCTCATCTTGGGTCTCTGAGGAGGATCAAATTTGAGAGCAGGCAGAAACTGCTGCTTCCCACTTCAAGCGCGTGAGAGTCACTAGGTTCCCACAGATTGATGAGATGCTTGATCAATGGGTGACACAAGCCCTTCACAGCAATCTTACAATTAATGGAGATGTGATTCGAGCCAAATGGCAAGAGTTTGCAAGCATGGAAAAGATACCATCCAAGAAATGGCTCAGTTTAAGTCAAGGATGGCTCACTTGTTTCAAAGATCGCCACCAGCTCCAATCTTTTCAAAAACACGGCAAAGCCGCTCAGGCAGACAAAGAAGTAATTGAAGAAGAGAAAGAGAGATTGTCAAAGCTGGTTGAAGGATTCTCTTGAAAAGATATCTGGAATATGGATGAGACAGGTCTCATGTATTTGTGAGTATTCTTTTTATGTAGCTATTCACTGAGATGAACAGCTCATTGAAGTATCCTTCAACAGTATGCCCCCTGATCGAGGTTTGGCAAGAGAAAAATGCAGCGGAATGAAATCAAACAAGACTCGAATAACGATTGCTGTAACTTTGAACTCCGATGGCTCCAAAAAGCTCCCCTTGCTTATAATTGGGAAGTGGGAAAAACCCAGGGCATTCAACAAGAAGTCCGGCCTAGCCCTTGGTTTTGACTATCATCACAACAAGCGTGCTTGGATGACAACTGAAATCTTCCACGGATGGCTCAGTTGTTTTAACAGTCAGATGAAAGAGGAGAAGAGACATATCTTGCTCTTGGTGGACAACTTCTCCGGACATTCACTCCCCAAAGGGGGTCTCTCAAACATTTGCCTTGAATTCTTTTCGCCAAACCTTAACGCCCATGTTCAGCCAATGGATGCTGGTATAATAAAGGCTTTCAAGTCTCACTACAAGCAACAATTCATCTCGAAATCGATTCAACGATACGATCAAGGTGTTCCAATCACCCAGGTTTACAGTATCAATCAGTTAGCTGAGATGCATCTTAGTCGCCTGGCATGGCAATGCGTATCTCCAGAGGTGATAACAAAGTGTTGGAATCACACTGGCATCTTTCCTGCCACTGGGAACAGAGATAGCTCCGATATCAGCCAAAACGACCCAGCTCTTGAGAAACAAATCAATTGACTGGAATCCATGGGACTTCTCAAACCAGAAAATCGAATGTCTCTTGCCGAGCTTCTTGAACCACCTATTGAAACCAAATGTTCTATGTGGACAACCAACAAGATTTTTAGATTGGTCAAGGATCAAGACACAGAAGAAGACCCTGCCAACGACGACTCTGATGAACCACCTCCTCGTCCCAAACCAACGGCTAAGGAGGTGTTCAAAGCAATCTCACTCATCAACGATTACATTGAGAGCAATACCACCGATGCCGCCGATAAACTCAATCAATCTATGGAACTCTACTCTGAGCAGCTTGTCAACCACTTGATTGCTACTGCTTCCCAAAAAACCATCACAGAATTCTTCAAACCTATCAATTCTGACTGATAGCCATGATTGTTCTTCATCATTTTTCATTTTTAATTTTTTTTTAAATTATGCAATTCAACATTTCTCTCTTAACCCATGTAAAATATGGGTAAAGAGAGTTTTAAAACCCATTAATCCATAAAAATCATGGCTAAAGAGAAAGCCGTTATTTACCCATACTTTCATGGGTTAAGAGAGACTTTTACTCTTCACCCATGATTCTCATAACCCATAGTAAAATGGGTCCCCCGAGGGGTATGGGTTAAGAGGGAGTTGACTGTACCTGTTTTTCCCGTGTTTTCTCAGGAAAAAAGACCCTTGCACATGGTGAAACAAAAACATAGATATGGCAAATTGATGCCCCTGAGCCAAGATTGTGTGGTAGTTTCATGTTTTTTGCCTGTCAAGATTTGGCTTCACGCATCAAAATTTCACAAATTACCTATTTTTCCTGCGTCTTCCTAGGCAAAAAGACCCTGGCACATGGTGAACCAAAAACATAGATATGGAAAATTGATTTCTTCAAGTCAAGGGTTGATTTTCATCATGTGGTGTGGTAGTATCATGCCTTTTGCATGTCACAATTTGGCTTCACATATCAAACTTTCACAAATTACCAATTTTTTCTGTCTTTCCTCATGAAAAAGGACCTGTGTAGTGAATCAGAAACATAGATATGGCCAATTGATATCTGTGAGTCAATTTTCATTCTTGATATAGTGATGTGGTATTATAACATGTTTTACCTGCACTGCCGGCATTAACCGGTCAAACACGGCAGTTCGAGCGGTGCTCGAACAGCCGTGTTCGACCGGTGGTCGGACAGGCACTGTCCGACCGAAGCACCTGCCGGCGGGTCGGACAGGCCTGTCCGATCAGTTCCTGGGACCGGTTGCACAGGACCAGCCGGGACCGGTCGGACAAATCTGTCCGACCAGTTGGCTCTCGCTTCGGTCGGACAGTGTCCGTCCGACCACCGGTCGAACACGGCTGTTCGAGCACCGCTCGAGCAGCCGTGTTCGACCGGTTAATGCCGGCAGTGCTGTCAAGATTTGGCTTCATGCATGAATACTTCACAAATTACCTTTTTTTTCTGTGTTTTCTCAGGAAAAAAGACCCTTGCACATGGTGAAACAAAAAAATGGATATATAAAATTGATGCCTGTGAGAAAAGTTTTGATTTTTATATAGTGGTGTGGTATTCTTGCGTGTTTTGCTTGTCAAGATTTGGCTTCACACATCAAAATTTCACAAATTACCCGTTTTTTCTGCATTTTCTCAGGAAAAAAGACCCTTGCACATGGTGAATCAAAAATGTAGATATGGCCAATTGATGCCTGTGAGCCAAGAATTGATATGAATCTAGTGGTGTGGTAGTATCATGCCTTTTGCCTGTCAAGATTGGCCTTCAGGCATCAAAATGTCACAAATTCCCTTTTTATCCCATGTTTTCTCAGGGAAAAAAACCTTTGCACACGGTGAATCAAAAACACAGATATAGCCAATTGATGCCTCCTGTGAGCCAAAGTTTGATTCTCACATAGTTGTGTGGTAGTATCACGTGTTTTGCCTGTCAAGATTTGGCTTTGCACATGAAAATTTCCCAAATTACCCATACCCTTTCACATGGTGAATTAAAAATTTAGATATGGCCAATTGATGTTTCAGAGTCAAGGGTTGATTTGAATATAGCGGTGTGGTATTATTTCGCCTTTTGTTTGTAAAGATTTTGCTTCACGCATCAGAATTGCAGAAATTACCAATTTTTCCCGTGTTTTCTCACAAAAAAGACCCTTGCACATGGTGAATCCAAGACCAATTGATGCCTGTGAGCCAAGGTTTGATTTTCATATAGTTGTGTGGTAGTATCACGTGTTTTGCCAGTCAAGATTTGGCTTCACACATGAATATGTCAAAAATCACCTTTTTTTTCTGCATTTTCTCAGGAAAAAAGACTCTTTCACACAGTGAAAAAAAAAGATATAGACAATGGATGCCTGTGAGCCAAGGTTTGATTTTCAGACACTACAAACATTTTCAATTCTACCCAGAAGGAAATTTTGAACTTGGGATGGGCAAAACATATACCCAATTTTACAAAAATGGTCAGAAGTGAAAAATAAGCTATACTGAGCATGCTCAGCATTTTTTTTTTTTTTTACAAACTGAGCAGAAATCAATTTTATTCATTCTGGCAACTTTAGGGGATTTTGCTGAGCATGCTCAGTTTTGCTCAGTTTTTATTACTGAGCCCTTTTGTTGAAAAAAATTAACATTTTGCCTAACCCAAACAGTTGTTTTTTCTTTGGGTAAAATTAGAAATGTTTGTAGTGATATAGTGGTGTGGTATGATTGCGTTTTTTGCCTGTCAAGATTTGGCTTCATGCATCAAAATTTCACAAATTACCTCTTTTTCCTGTGTTTTCTCAGAAAAAAAGACCCTTGCACATGGTGAATCAGAAAAAACAATACTGCCAATTCATGCCTGCAAGCCAAGGTTTGATTTGAATGTAGTGGTGTGATAGTATCATGCCTTATTCCTGCAGTCAAGATTGGGCTTCACGCATCAAAATTTCACAAATTCCCTATTCATCCTGTGTTTTCTCAGGAAAAATGACCCTTGCACATGGTGAATCAAGAACACAGATATAGCCAATTGAGGCCTCTGAGTCAGTTTTTCATTTACATACAGTGGTGTTGTAAAATTGCGCCTTTTGCCTGTCAAGACTTGGCTTCATGCATTGAAAGTTCACAAATTACCCATTTTTTCTGCGTTTTCTGAGGAACAAAGACCCTTTCACATGGTCAATCAAAAACATTGATATGGCCATTGATGCCTGTGCGCCAAGATTTCATTTGCATATAGTGGTGTGGCAGTATCATTCCTTTTGCCTGTCAAGATTGGGCTTTGTGCTTGAAAAATTCATTGATTCACCATGTGCAAGGGTCTTTTTTTGTGAGAAAACACAGGAAAAATGGGTAATTTGTGAAATTTTGATGCGTGAAGCAAAATCTCAACAGGCAAAGACATGATACTACCACACCACTAGATGCAAATCAACCCTTGACTCTGATACATCAATTGGCCATATCTTCATTTTTCATTCACAATGTGAAAGGGTCTCTGTTCCTGAGAAAAAGCAGAAAAAACGGGTAATTTGGGAAATTTCCATGTGCAAAGCCAAACCTTGACAGGCAAAACACATGATACTACCCCACAACTATGTGAAAATCAAACCTTGGCTCACAGGAGGCATCAATTGGATATGTCTATGTTTTTGATACACCATGTGCAAGGGTATATTTTCCTGAGAAAACACGGGATAAATAGGGAATTTGTGAAATTTTGATTTCTGAGCCCAATCTTGATAGGCAAACAGCATGATACTACCACACCACTATGTGAAAATGATTGATTGATTCAGCGGCATCAATTGGCTATATCTATGTTTTTGATTCACCTGTGCAAGTGTCTTCTTTTCCTGAGAAAACGTGGGAAAAGGAGATCATTTGTGAAATTTTGCTGCATGAAGCCAAATCTTGACAGGCAGACGGCATGATACTACCACACCAATTTATGAAAATCAACAATTGACTATGATTCATCAATTTTCCATACCTATGTTGTTGATTCACCATGTGAAAGGGTCTTTTTTCCTGGGAAAACACGGGAAAAATAAGTAATATGTGAAATTTTGATGTGTGAGGCCCAATTTTGACAGGCAAAGGCATGATACTACCACATCACTACAGGAAAATCCAACCTTGGCTCACAGGAATCAATCAGCCATATCTATGTTTTTGATTCCCCATGTGCAAGGGTCTTTTTTCATGAGAAAATGCAGAAAAAGTGGGTCATTTGTGAAATTTTGATGTGTGAAGCCAAATCTTGACAGGCAAACACGCAATACTACCACACCACTATATATAAATAAAACCTTGGCTCACATGCATCAATCTTCTATATCTATTGGTTTTTGTTTCATCATGTGCAAGGCACTTTTTTCCTGAGAAAACACAGAAAAAAAAGGTGATTTGTGAAATATTCATGGGTGAAGCCAAATGTTGACAGGCAAAACGCATGATGCTACCATACCACCATATGCAAATCAAATCCTGGCTCACAGGCATTAATTTTCCATATCTATGGTTATGATTCACTGTGTGCAAGGGTCTTTTTTCATGAGAAAACACAGAAAAAGAGGGTAATTTGTGAAATTTCAATGCGTGAAGCCACATCTTAACAGGCAAAAGGTGTGATACTGCCAGAACATTATATTACTATCAACCCTTCTCTCAGAGGCACCAATTAAGCATATCTAGGTTTTTGATTCACCATGTGCAAGGGTCTTTTTTCCTGAGAAAACACAAGAAAAATATGTAATTTGTGAAATTTTGCTGCATGAAGCCAAATCTTCACAGGCAAAACATGTGATACTACCACACCACTATATGCAAATAAAGCCTTGGCTCAGGGGCATCAATTTTCCATATCTATTTTTCTGATTCACCATGTTCAAGGGTCTTTTGTGCTGAGAAAACACTGGAAAAATAGGTAATTTGTGAAATTTTGATGTGTGAAGCCTAATTTTGACAGGCAAAGTGTGTGATACTATCAAACCACTATATGAAAATCAATTCTTGGCTCACAAGCATCAATTGGTCATATCTATGTTTCTGATTTACCATGTGAAAGGGTCTTTTTTCCTGAGAAAACATGGGAAAATAGGTAATTTGTAAAATTTTGATGCATGAAGCCCAATCATGACAGGCACAAGGCATGATACTACCACACCACTATACTCAAATCATCACTTGACTCAGAAGCATCAATTGGCTATATCTATGTTTATGATTCAGCAAGTGCAAGGTTTTTTTTTTTCTGGGAAAACATGGGAAAAATAGATAATTTGTGAAATTTTGATGCGCAAAGCCCAATCTTGACAGGCCAAAGGAATGAGACTAAAGGTTTTTCCACAATGGCAGGATTATAAAAGTGAGACAGATTATAAAAGTGAGACTCTAGAGCACCAACCGCGGAAACCACTTGTGACAACAAGCCTTTTGGGTGTTGGTGACTGTTGGGTACTTTTGCATTTGAGAACAGAAATGGATGGTAGTGGGGTTGCATGGCGTCACAGTGCGGGGTTCAGAAAAGGCTAGGAATGGTGTGAATGGATGTCTGCAGGGAGGAACCTGCAGATGAGAAAGGTATTTTGGAAAATACAAAGGACAGTATCTTTGTGTGACATCAGGGACAGCAAAAGGACAAAAACTGAATCAGCTTGTCACAGTGCATTGCCACATGAAGTGCTTGACCTGATTGAAAAGTGCAACAAAATTTCTAAAATCCATGCAAAACATTTTTACTAATGTTTTGCATGGTCTTCAGATTGCCTTGGAAAGTTGTCCACATTAATACAGATGTTTTGCATGGAGTTTTTCAATTATGTTGAACTTGTTGATCAGGTCAAGCATTTTTTGTGGCAATGCACTGGGACAGCCCCTGGGTGAGGCACCGCAATAATAACTTCCTCAAATGCCTGCAGTTGACATGTGGTATCTTGAGTATTACTGAAGACCTTTGTTGATGCAAGCTTGGAGTAAGGTAAGCTTCACTGCTGGCATTGATTTGTCAAACACGGCTGGTTGAGAAGTTCTTGAACAGCTGTGTTTGACCAGTGATTGGACAGGCACGGTCTGACCAAAGCCCGTGCCAGCCAGTTGGATGGGCCTGTCCAATAGGTTTGACTGCAACCAGTCACCACCAGCCAGGAACTGATTGGGCAGACCCGCTTGAATGGCCAGCATGGGCTTTGGTTGGACGGTGCATGTCCAAGATCACTGGTTGAACATGTCTGTCTGAGCACTGCTTGACCAGCCATTTTTGACTGGTCAATGCTGACAGTGCTTACAATAGTGTCATCTTGTGATACAGTAGTGATATGATGTTAGTATCTTGTAATATGACAGTGATCTGATATTGTTAGATTGGGATATGACAGTTATATGATATGGTGATATGGTGATGTTATATGAGGGTGGTTTGAAAAAGTTGACCACTACAAGATATCCCGTATATCCCGTAATGTCTTACTCAGTATCCCGTACGGGATATGTTGTAGGGTATGTAGTGCAAGGTTTTCTGCGTAACAGAAGGTGGTACCTAGGTGTTTTCCAATTAAGGAACCAGAATGGGGACAGAAGGATAAAAGAAGTACTCACTATTTCTTCTTTTAAGCCAAAAAGCCATGTTGTAGGACTCCTTGTGTGACAAATAATGATATTGGTAAAGTTCTGGCTGGGGGAAGTAAATTGCAGAATAGGTTGAAAGGCTATTACAACAATTTACGGGTGGTTTATTGGCCTGCCCCTTTATAAAATACTATACAACTTGTAAGGAATCTCAAAATCAATATTTAATAGAGTTATGGCTGATTTCAAGATTGAGTAACTAAGTATAGTAATCTCAATCAGACTTAGATCACCGTAATCAATACACTTGTGGATGGGTTCAACGTATAAGGTGGATAAACAAACCAGTGGGATTGATTATATGAATTTGTGATGGTTCATGTTGATTTTTATGTTGTTGATGAATGATGATGAGTTTGTAATGATCTCTTCCCTAAACAATTGCTTGATAAGGCACTTTAATCAATACTAGAGCTCTGTAACTACTACTACTTATGTTTGATGATGGGGTTGTATAATAAGCTGTTGATGGCAAACTTATTGATGATTTGTTGGGCTGCTTGGTACTCTAATAGACACTCTACACTTTAAATGATAACACTATCACACTTCTAACACTTAATGACTAATAACAACTCTGGTAATGGGACATTCCCATTTAACACTAATAACTACTAATCAATCTTGTGATGAGACATTCCCATGAGGAAAGAAAAGGAAATCTGGGTGGGAGAGGCCCTCCTTTTATAGGCAAATGTGAGGCATTTTTGCTGCAGGGCAGGCGCCTATGAGGCATTTCTGCTGCAGAGAAAACCACATCTGCACAGAACTATGCCCTTGAAACTAGTTTGAGCACAGCCTCCCCCCTCCTGCTACATGTTTCAACACAGCCTTCTGCTCTTGTTAAATGTTTCAACACAGCCTCCTGTCCTTGTTACATGTTTGAGCAAAGCCTTGGATCTTCCTAGATTCTTCTATCATCCTGAAACGTGTGGCAGCTGTGAAACAAGTCCCTGAAACAGCTCTGTACTTTTCCCATCTTCCATGTGTTGAAACACAGGGGGTCTGGTACTTGTCTCAGCTGTTGTTACTTGTTTCACCTCCTGCTACGTGTTTCATCTGTTAAAAGTACTTCCATCTTGTTACTCCTCCTCCATCAATCTAACCCCTTTTCTCCTATCCCACCCACTACGCCTATGACCTCCCCTCGTCCCGTATGGTGATTTCTTCTTCCTTGCCATTCATGTTTCACACCTTTGATGATGAGATGTTGTAAGTGTGTTGGGTTTTGCTGAATATAACTATGAAATGTATCTTTTTGGCATTGGAACGCAAAGGGAACACCACAACGTAGAGGGGTGAAGTAGAGCTGCTGGGTAGATTGGATGGTTTCTGCTCAGTAGCTGGACACTTTGAATGGTTTGAAGGAGGAACACCACAGATAAAACAGGCAAACAGAGCAGAGTAACTGAAGAAAGGACAGGACACGGCGTAACTGGTTGACTGTAATGGTAAATGATGACTGGGAACAAAGAACAGGGAGAAAGAGGGCTCTTCAATACTTATTTCAATAATAGTAGAGGACCTTTCTTGCCTGTGTGCGTGTAGTTGCTGAATTTTAAGGGCAATGTGGCCAATTTGGGAGATTGGCACTAACAAGGCCCATCCCAATGGCACTGCTGGTCATTATTTCAGCTTCATAAGTGCTCTTCATGACCTTTAGAACCTATTTGGTCATTGTAACTAAGGTACATAGCAACACTGACGTGTAATTGTATCTGAAATGGGCCACAAATGGCTATGGCCAATCATTAAAGGCCACACTGGCTGTGTTAATCTTAGGTATTCAAGGTTTTTATTAATTAAATCTTGCAAATCTGTCATGTAGAATCTATCTGTACACTGTTCATGCTTGTACATACCTGGTAGATAGGTAATTGCCTATTTCCACGCATTTGGCCAATTTCCAATTGGATTATATAATCCACGCGCGAGGTTGGAGGTTTAAACCCCAATTGGGCCTAGCTCTCAAACTACACACAACACCACAATTATGTTGTGTTAAATTTGTCTGGGCTGGTGATTAAGCCAGCCCGGTTATTGCTTAAGCGAGCGTGTCCGCTGCTTAATTAAGTGCGCTTGGCTGGTGCTTAAGTCCCGCTTGGCCGGTGCTTAAGCAGGGTGGGGTCAGGCTTAAGCTCAGCTTGTCCCCCATTTAAGCCAGCCAGCCACGCCTCCCAGATGGAGATACATCTACTTACCAAGAGGCATTCCTCTTGGTAGGCCTTGTTCACCAAGGGAGACTATTGGTAAGCAGGCCTTGCCCACCAAGTGGAATGACTCTTGGTGAGTAGGCCCTGCTCACCAAGACAAATAGCAAGCATCTGGTCCGCTTGTCTTAAATGCGGACAAGGCAAGCTTCAGCGGAGGCCAAAATCAAGACCACTCGTCCAGCATACAATCAAGCTGTCTGGGCCGGTGCTTAAGTCTTTCTGGTCCGCGGACAAGCGGGACTTAAGCAGCGGCCCAGACGAGCTTCATACACCATATAAGTCCATAATTGGTTCTTTCACATACAGTATGCATATATATCAAGTACATACGTGTGTAATGTGCATCTGTGACACGTGGGTGTGGCCAAATATGGCAAGGAATTGGTTCAAGGTTAAGGAGTAGGAATTTGGGGGTACTTCCAGTGAGGGACCCTACATTATTTAACACAAGGATTCAGAGTATTACATAATATTCTAAGCTGTCCTCAAGGTTTAGGAGTTATTCATACTTTTAGTGAAAAGTAGCTATTTATTTTCACTACAAGCATTTGCAATTCTACCCAGAAAGAAAATGTGAACTTGGGATGGGAAAAACATATACCCAATTGTACAGAAAATAGTCAGAAGTGAAAAATAAGCTATACTAAGCATGCTCAGCAATTTTTTTTTTTTAAAAACTGAGCAGAAACTATTTTGATTCATTCTGGCAACTTTAGGGGATTTTGCTGAGCATGCTCACCTTTGGTCAATTTTTATTACTGAGCCATTTTGCTGAAAAAAGTTAACATTTTGCTTAACCCAAACAGTAGTTTTTTTCTTTTGGTAAGATTACAAACGTTTGTAGTGTTTAGTTCTAACTTATTTTTAAGGGTCCAGAACTTTGTGGGGCTTGATAGCGGCACGCCCGAAGGGCGTGCGCACGCCCCCCCGAACGCCTAAAAAAAAAGGCGTGCGGGGGCTGCACGCCTTTTTTTTTAGGCGTGGAAACCCCCGCATGCCGCACGCCGTCCGCACGCCTACAAATGGCGTGAGGACGGCCGGCTTGGCGTGCGGCCCCGCCGGACAGGCGTGCTGGCCATGCACGCCTGTCCGGCCAGGCTCACGTAAGCCTCTCAAATCGAGAGGCTTACGTGAGCCCCTTGGTGCCCTTATAAGGGTACCCAGGTACCCTTATAAGGGTACCACTCGGTACCCTTATAAGGGTACCACTCGGTACCCTTATAAGGGTACCCAGTGGTACCCTTATAAGGGTACCCAGGTACCCTTATAAGGGTACCACTCGGTACCCTTATAAGGGTACCAAGTGGTACCCTTATAAGGGTACCAAACGGTACCCTTATAAGGGTACCACTCGGTACCCTTATAAGGGTACCGAGTGGTACCCTTATAAGGGTACCGAACGGTACCCTTATAAGGGTACCACTCGGTACCCTTATAAGGGTACCACTCGGTACCCTTATAAGGGTACCCAGGGTACCCTTATAAGGGTACCGCGGTACCCTTATAAGGGTACCCAGGGTACCCTTATAAGGGTACCGCGGTACCCTTATAAGGGTACTTTGGTACCCTTATAAGGGTCCATGGTACCCTTATAAGGGTCCATGGTACCCTTATAAGGGTACCGTTCGGTACCCTTATAAGGGTACCTGGGTACCCTTATAAGGGTACCACTCGGTACCCTTATAAGGGTACCGTTTGGTACCCTTATAAGGGTACCACTCGGTACCCTTACAAGGGTACCAAACGGTACCCTTATAAGGGTACCGAGTGGTACCCTTATAAGGGTACCCAGGTACCCTTATAAGGGTACCGTTTGGTACCCTTATAAGGGTACCTGGGTACCCTTATAAGGGTACCACTCGGTACCCTTATAAGGGTACCGTTTGGTACCCTTGTAAGGGTACCGAGTGGTACCCTTACAAGGGTACCAAACGGTACCCTTATAAGGGTACCGAGTGGTACCCTTATAAGGGTACCCAGGTACCCTTATAAGGGTAATAAGGGTACCCAGGTACCCTTATAAGGGTAATAAGGGTACCCAGGTACCCTTATAAGGGTACCACTCGGTACCCTTATAAGGGTACCGAGTGGTACCCTTATAAGGGTACCGAGTGGTACCCTTATAAGGGTACCGAGTGGTACCCTTATAAGGGTACCGAACGGTACCCTTATAAGGGTACTTTGGTACCCTTATAAGGGTCCATGGTACCCTTATAAGGGTCCATGGTACCCTTATAAGGGTACCGTTCGGTACCCTTATAAGGGTACCTGGGTACCCTTATAAGGGTACCGTTTGGTACCTTATAAGGGTACCTGGGTACCCTTATAAGGGTACCGTTTGGTACCCTTATAAGGGTACCTGGGTACCCTTATAAGGGTACCGTTTGGTACCCTTATAAGGGTACCTGGGTACCCTTATAAGGGTACCGTTTGGTACCCTTATAAGGGTACCTGGGTACCCTTATAAGGGTACCACTCGGTACCCTCATAAGGGTACCGTTTGGTACCCTTGTAAGGGTACCGAGTGGTACCCTTATAAGGGTACAAACGGTACCCTTATAAGGGTACCAAGTGGTACCCTTATAAGGGTACCCAGGTACCCTTATAAGGGTACCAAACGGTACCCTTATAAGGGTACCAGGTACCCTTATAAGGGTACCAAACGGTACCTTATAAGGGTACCCAGGTACCCTTATAAGGGTACCGTTTGGTACCCTTATAAGGGTACCTGGGTACCCTTATAAGGGTACCGTTTGGTACCCTTATAAGGGTACCTGGTACCCTTATAAGGGTACCGTTTGGTACCCTTATAAGGGTACCTGGGTACCCTTATAAGGGTACCTGGGTACCCTTATAAGGGTACCGTTTGGTACCCTTATAAGGGTACCTGGGTACCCTTATAAGGGTACCCTTATAAGGGTACCGTTTGGTACCCTTATAAGGGTACCTGGGTACCCTTATAAGGGTACCGTTTGGTACCCTTATAAGGGTACCGTTTGGTACCCTTATAAGGGTACCGTTTGGTACCCTTATAAGGGTACCTGGGTACCCTTATAAGGGTACCGTTTGGTACCCTTATAAGGGTACCGTTTGGTACCCTTATAAGGGTACCTGGGTACCCTTATAAGGGTACCACTCGGTACCCTTATAAGGGTACCGTTTGGTACCCTTGTAAGGGTACCGAGTGGTACCCTTATAAGGGTACCAAACGGTACCCTTATAAGGGTACCGAGTGGTACCCTTATAAGGGTACCGTTCGGTACCCTTATAAGGGTACCGTTCGGTACCCTTATAAGGGTACCGTTCGGTACCCTTATAAGGGTACCATTGGTACCCTTATAAGGGTACCGTTCGGTACCCTTATAAGGGTACCATTTGGTACCCTTATAAGGGTACCGAACGGTACCCTTATAAGGGTACCGAACGGTACCCTTATAAGGGTACCGAACGGTACCCTTATAAGGGTACCGGGTACCCTTATGAGGGTACCACTTGGTACCCTTATAAGGGTACCACTCGGTACCCTTATAAGGGTACCAAACGGTACCCTTATAAGGGTACCGAGTGGTACCCTTATAAGGGTACCAAGTGGTACCCTTATAAGGGTACCCGGTACCCTTATAAGGGTACCCGGTACCCTTATAAGGGTACCGTTCGGTACCCTTATAAGGGTACCGTTCGGTACCCTTATAAGGGTACCGTTCGGTACCCTTATAAGGGTACCGTTCGGTACCCTTATAAGGGTACCGTTCGGTACCCTTATAAGGGTACCATTTGGTACCCTTATAAGGGTACCGTTCGGTAGCCTTATAAGGGTACCATTTGGTACCCTTATAAGGGTACCGTTCGGTACCCTTATAAGGGTACCGTTCGGTACCCTTATAAGGGTACCATTTGGTACCCTTATAAGGGTACCGTTTGGTACCCTTATAAGGGTACCACTCGGTACCCTTATAAGGGTACCAAACGGTACCCTTGGTACCCTTATAAGGGTACCGAGTGGTACCCTTATAAGGGTACCAAACGGTACCCTTATAAGGGTACCAAATGGTACCCTTATAAGGGTACCACTCGGTACCCTTACAAGGGTACCGAACGGTACCCTTATAAGGGTACCCAGGTACCCTTATGAGGGTACCAAACGGTACCCTTATAAGGGTACCGAGTGGTACCCTTATAAGGGTACCGAGTGGTACCCTTATAAGGTTACCGAGTGGTACCCTTATAAGGGTACCGAGTGGTACCCTTATAAGGTTACCGAGTGGTACCCTTATAAGGTTACCGCGGCTCACGTAAGCCTCTCGAATCGAGAGGCTTACGTGAGCCGACAGGCGTGCAAAGCCTGCACGCCTGTCCGAAGGGCGTGCAGGCTTTGCACGCCCTTCAGACAGGCGTGCAGGCTCTGCACGCCTGTCTGGCACACCTGCACGCCTGCACGCCGTATGCACGCCTATTGTAGGCATGCACATGGCGTGCAGCGTGCGGGGAAAGGCGTGCAGCCCCTGCACGCCTTTCCAAAGCGGCGTGCAGCGGCTGCACGCCATTTTTTTTGGGCGTGCGGATAGGCGTGCGCACGCCCGAAGGGCGTGCCGCTATCAAGCCCCGAACTTTGTTGATGTTTTTTGGCTAAAAATAAGGTTTCTAGTTATTTTCTCACTTTTATGTGTTGCTATGATTACCTTATGTTTGTTTCTTTTTATTATAGTTATTTCATGTCTACTAGAGTTTACAGCGGCTCCGCCGCTGCACTTTCAGTGCCTGACATTGTCGCTCAACTACCACTACCAGAGTCTCAATGTTGATGCAGCACAATGGTCACATTCAGATGGTTTTCTCTTTCCAATCAAATAAGTATTATGATAAATTTCCAGCCCATTATATATATCCTCCAATGCCTATTTCTTCTGTGACACTCCACATGTATAAAACATTCACTCCTCCCAACCTCAACAGCACCAACAATCCACTTGTGATTACACACAACTCACCCTACAATCAATATCAGATCCAGATACTCAATTGCAGTATGTGACCAGCAACTCACCCCAACAACCAATATCCCCGTCGTGCGCTTGATCTCTCTCAAATTGGATCCCCAAATAATTGATGTTATGGCCAATCTCAATTGCTCTTGGATGTACAACAAGGGACTGAGAACAACATGATATAAACAAGGATTCGGACACGCGGGGGGGGGGGGGGGGGGAAGAAGAAACAGGGGGGCGGGGGCGGGGAGGGATGACAGACAAGACATGTGACTACATACACAGGATCAACAATGCACATCAACTGCACAAATATAGCCTCCAACGGGGCACCGTAGATACCAAGCGGAGCTGGTTGTGGTGAGTGTGGGAGCGGCGGGGACTGAGAAAAAGAAAGGCAAGTGCACAGGACCTATGTTGCGCATTTGCACCAGTGCTGATAGAGAATATCTCACAAACAGGTGCCCAGGTGGCGGGCAACGAGCATGTCGAAGCGCTCACAAGGATGGGGGGCAAGATGGGAGTGGGGTGGTGGTCCGGGAGGCGCGGTTGCCCACAGCTGGTCCTTGAACACCACCTTCACTGCGTTGTACAGCGAGCTCACGTACTGCACCTCCAGCGCGGCCGTGATCCCAGTCAGGTTTGCGTCCGACGTCATCTCCTTCTTGTTCTTTGCCGGGATCAGGATCTGCTTGATCCCCAACCGGCTGGCCGCCAACACCTTTCATACCACATTCACCCACAACATGTGAGAGCCTGTGTCAATCTGACAGAAAAGAACCTACATAAAAAAAAGAAGAAGGAGAAGGGTGCCCACCTTTTCTCGGATCCCTTCGACCGGCAGGATCTGGCCCCACAGCAAAATTTCGCCCGTGACGGCAAGCGTGTTATGGATAGGGAGACCCAAGAAAAGCGAGACAAGGGCGAGGAACAATCCTACGCCTGCGGAGGGCCCATCCTTCTTGATGGAGCCGGAGGGGAAGTGGATGTGCAGATTGAGCAAGTCAAGCTTGGAGAGGTTCAGGTTCATGAGATGCGCGTTTGCCTTGATCCAGCTCATGGCCAGCTTGGTTGATTCCTTGATCACGTTGCCTAGCAAACCCGTTAGCCGTAAGCCCCCCTTCCCCACGTAACTCGCCGCTTCTATATACAGGATCGACCCGTTCCCTCTGCCTTGGTAAGCCATCCTTATTGCCACTCCCGGCTTCAATTTCTCTTCCGACACCTCCATCTCATCTAAGAACCTCACCACCACATCACCATCAGCGTTTGGTCTCTTGTGTTTTCACACGCCATGTTCAGGAGTCAGGAGGTCCAAGTAGGCATTACTTACATTGTTCAGGCCCAAGGATCCTGCGCACATCCTCCATGCCTATCTTGGCGGAGAAGGGTCAAATGGGATGGTGGTCTGGGAGGGCTTTCTTACCGTCATCAGACTGATCACGGTCCTGGACGTATTCCAAGACCTTGGTGCGGCAGAGGGAGCCAATTTCGCGTTTGAGACTACGGATGCCTGATTCGCGCGTGTAGCTCAAAATGATGTTCTTGAGGACGTCGCCGTCGTCCAGGACAAACTGGTTTGGCTGTAGACTGTAGTTCCGGATCTGTTTAGGAATCAGGTTGCGTTTCGCGATGTGCATCTTCCCGTGCAGCGAGTACCCGTCCACGTCGATGATCTCGAGCCAGTCCAGAAGCGGCGCTGAGATTGTCGAGGTGGTGTTGGCCGTCGCCAGAAATAGCACCAACAAAAGATCGATTGGGGTGTTGATCTAGCTTAACCCAATCCCCTTGCTTCAGAGGGCCAGGTATTGCCTGGCGGCGCGAAGCGCCCCTCGCCCTGCGAGGCCTCCGAAGGAGGGGCTTGTATGTAATGTCAACTTTTTGGCGTGAGCGTTTCCAACGCTTTGGTGGGGGTTTTTTTGAATGGTATTTTTGACACACTTCCACTAACATGTCTTTGATGCCTTTTTGGCATGTTGAACCCTCAGTTTGGGCGCACATTTTGCCATCCTTTTCATGACGCTGCACCATTTCTTTCCCAAGGCAAGCTACCGCAAAGATTGGGATTTTTATCATCCGGTCACTTGTTTTCATGTATCCAGAGCTGTACGGACGCACGTCTACGCATAAAGCATAGTACATGGCTCATGGAGATAAAAACACACCAAGGCATACACACCTACAGCACGCCTCATACTGGATGTACCAGAATGAGCAGTTCATTTTGACATAATTGCGCAAGTACATATTCTGAGTGTTGGATTTTGGGAAAACCCAACATAATTTTAAAATCTCTTGGATAGAGAGAAGTACCGGGTGGATTAAAATTTTGAGGAGGCCAAGTTGAAGCCAAGATGTCTGGCTATCTTGGATCCAAACCAATGGGCCCCCAGACGCATAGTATTGGCTCTATTTACAATTGATTACAAATTATGATGAAATTCCTGAAATTAGAAGAAGCTCCCATGCCAGAATCCAGAGATAACTCATAAGCCTCTCCTACGGAGAGCCCTCCGGGCGGGTCCCCCGGACCCTCCGTTCAAGAGGCTTAGTTAGGCTAGGGTGTTGATGTAGTGGTCAACAAACGCTGAGTTCTGCTCAGGATCTAACACTTCTAACAGTGCCGACGCTGGGTTGCCGTTGATACTTTGGCTGCCAACTTTATCTATTTCATCTCTATAGTCAGCGACACCGTAAAAAAATACTCATCAATTCTCATGATACATATATGGGAGCTATGGAGAAGATACTCACAGAAGGATCACCGGATCATTGACGCCAACTCTTCTCAAAGCTTGCACAATTGTACCAGGCATGGAGCCCACATAAGTTTGTAGATGTCCCCTGATCTCCAATTCGTCCTTGACCCCGCCCAAGCTGATGCAATAGAACTTTTTGTTCATGGCCTTTGCGATGCTCCTGGCTACAGAAGTTTTTGTTGTTCAGCTGGACTGTGAATGAAGTGAAATTTGATTGCAAGGGGAAGCCTGGACCCTATGGAAAAGAGGAGTTGACGGAAGGAGAAGTTGTAGGCATAGCATTGGTTTTGGTTGTATAGTTATGTGCTGCACTGTTTGAGTCTGCCTTGTACTTGGCCTGGTTGAGAAGAATAGGTAAAAGGAGATGGGTTCATTGCTGTTGTATTTGGTGAAGGGATGACGCAATGGCAAGGCTAATGGACAATGCGTTGGGCCAACGCAAAACGCCTATAAATAGAGGTGTTGATCAGAATGCTATGTACTGCACGCAACCACCGTTATAGGCAGCCATTATTCCACGGGGGTCAAGTCATGCCGGAGTCCACTTGGGCTTCGTGCACAACCCTGAAGTCCACTTGGGCTACATGCATGAGGGGAAACCCTTGAATTTTTTATCTACAAATCTACAGCTTTAGTAAACTTGGATTTGTTATCAATTATTAGCATATGTACTATTTTCAGGGTTTATACATATGGTAATGATGTTGTTTTATTTTTTATGTATTTCCATTAATTTCTACATTACTAGTGTTGCTTTGTCAGGTTGTCTCTGACTCAGTAGCAAGCTGACAATGTTAAAAAGATTTTGCCACGGAAAGAGATTTCCTGTTGGCTACAAGCTCATATTTATGTCTTAAAATTGTGTAAAATATTCTAGAAACAAGCTTATGATAGAGTGAACAGATCTGATAAAAGGATCAGAGAGAATAAGAAAAGAAATTTCAAGGAACATTCTCCGTATTTCTTCATTGAAAATCCTTCTGGCAACCCTGAGAGTTTTGTGAACGGGGTGGTTAGGGATCCCTGTTTTTTACAAAACATGCCTTACCTATTACATCTTCTTTTTCTTATTGTTTGTGGCTTGATGCCATTGTTTTAGGTTATTTTGTAGATATGGATGGAAGTAAACCGGAATGTGATCCTCTAATACCCACATATTTTCTCCCGGGGTGGTGTTCCGCCAACGTAATAAAAGCTCAAACTTGCCCTTTTGCAAGTTACCTTTTACTCGTCTTGCGTCCAAAATTTGGGATAACTTTTTCCAGTCCACTACATGACCTGTCTCATAATAATGGTCCTTAATTCCTTCTAACACTCCTCACCCAGAAAATTGGCTTGGAGGGTTGTATTTTGCAAGTAGGGAAACATTAAAGACTGGGTGTAGCTTGGGGTACTCACGTGCAATGTCCAATCTGACTGCGTTAAACCCTATCATCTCAATAACTTTGAAGGGTCCTATGTATCAATAATCAAGTTTTGAGTTGATTTGTTGGCTTTGGATAAATCTTGGTAGGAGTAAAACAAGATCTCCCAGTTGGTATTGTGTGGCCGGGTGTTTGTCAGCATCATGATAGATAGCCTGTTGTTGTTTGGCTTGTGTCAAACATTCTATTGCTTTCTCCTGTATCTCTTGTAGGTCCTTGATAAAATCATCCAAAGCGCAAATACCTGATGTTTTGGTTAATACACTGAACTTAGGGTGGTAGCCATGGGAAAAGAAAAAAGGTGAAGTTCCTAATGACGCCAAATCTAGATTATTAATAGAGAATTCAGCAATATCTAGAATTTTTACCCAATTGTCTTGGTAGTACAAGCAAAAGTGTTGGAGGTAGTCTTCAAGTACCTGATTCATCCATTCTGTCTGTCCGTCTGTCTGAGGATGATAAGCTGTAGAAAAGCCAGACGTTATGCGCAAAGAATGCTGGGCTCATAACCTGTAGACGCTAGCCTTACACCTGAGATGTTGGTGAGACAAAACAAGAAGAGTATTAATTTCGGAGTGAGTCAATGAACAACATAGAAACAAAAGAAAACAGAAAGCAAGAAAGTGAGAAAGATATAAACATAAATGAAGAAAACATGGTCATGATGAGTGAAGTGACTACTTTACCTGAGATGTCGGTGAGACAAAACAAGAAGAGTGAAGAAAGGAGAAAGTTCACCGGCATCTCAGAGAGGAGTCTGTTGAAGAGTGAAAAAACTAGATAGAAGCATATAACATCTACTTATGCTAATAACGGGTGACAATAACCACAATTAATGCACACCAAAATTCACTTACAAATGTTGATCCTCTATCTGATATTATCTTCTCAGGTATACCTTGTAGTTGGAAAATATTGACTCTAAACAAAGCTGCTAACTGTTCAGCCATATATGTTTCCTTGCATGGGACAAAATGAGTTACCTTACTAAGAAGGTCTACAACCACCATGATGGAATTGTAACCTCCAGAAAACGGCAGCTTGGTGATAAAATCCATGCCTATCACACTCCATGGTTGTTGAGGAACCGGGGAAGACTGTAAAGTTCCTTCTGAGTTGTATCTCCAAGCCTTGACGTGTTGGCAGGAATTGCAAGACCCCACGTAACTTATGACCTCTTTTCTGATTCCCCCAAACAAGAGAATGAGCAGGTAATTAAAGCCAAAGTCCTTGCGGTACCGGGGTGTCCTACTGTTGGTGAACAATGGAATAGCTGGATCAAGCGAGTACAAAGATTACTCGGAAAAAATATTTGATCCTGAAACCATATGATATTATTGTGTTCTACTAGTTCACGTTGTTCCTCTGTGCCAAACGTGTCATAGTGCTGAGCAAAATAATCCAATATGTCCTTGTTAGGTTGTTGGAATTGCAAATTGTGGATGTTGAGAATCAAGTAATGGTTGGTTTCATTAACCTCATTGACATTGATCATCCAGCGGGTGATGGACTGGGCTGGGCGTGACTGAGAACAACCTCAGTAAATAGGCAAGAAAAAAAAACATAAATTCCCATGCAAATGGGGAGCCGGGATTGCCGCTGGTGATTCAGGAACAGATGGAATTCCATTACCCAGCAAGGGCATGACAACACTGTCCAATGGGGCCCGTAAATAGCAAGCTCTCTCCTCTCGTACAAATCATGACTTTGTTTGATTTTTCTTCATTGCCTTGCTCATTCCTTGGAGCCTCAGCATTTCTTGACTATGTCCAAGCACAAGCTTAAATAGCAAACTTGCTCCTCTTGTATGAAGCATGACTTTGTTTAATTTTTCTTCACTGCCTTGCTCAGTCCTTGGAGCCTCGGCATTTGTTGACTATCTCCAAGCAAAAGGCTCAAAGCATGGTAAGAGTTCTTTCAAATGCGGAATCAGGTCTCTACCGTGGGTTATTCTGCCTTCCCTCCGTGTGAACTCTGTTGTTGGAATGGTTTTATGGGTTCCCAAAAGAGTTTTTGCGGTTTTTTTTTGCCCAGCGGCGTCACCCAAACTATCCACATGTACTATTTGAGGAAGTTGAAAATTGAAATGCCGGAGAAGAGGGGCCACCAAAAAGCACTTCTTCAGTGCAGAAAAGGCGGCACAAGGTCCTGGCTTTTGTATATTCTTGACAGTAAAATTCCCTTCATTAGTCAGTTTGGTTAACAGCCTTGCCAGACCCAAGAATTTGGGAATAAACCTGCAATAAAAATTGCAAAATCCAAGGAAACGGCGCAGTTGTTTTAGGCTTGAAGGAAGTGGCCACTCTAAAATAGTAGATAGTTTTCCTTCTTCCATCCTCAAGCCTTTGCTTGAGATCTCTAAACCTAAAAACTTTAAAGCTGATTGAATGAACTGGCACTTGGATAGAGATGCCTTCAGATTATATTGTTGTAACTTACTAAGAATATTATGTAGATCTTGCATGTGTTGTTCTCAAGTCTTTGAAAAAACAAGGATATCATCAATATAGACAAAACAAAATATGTCAAGGTAATCACGTAAGCAATGTTGTATGAAGCGTTGGAAGATGGCCGGCGCATCTTCCAGGCCAAACGGCATGACCAGATATTCAAACAGGCCCCAGGGAGTACAAAAGGTGGTCTTCCATTCATGTCCAAGGGCCACACACAAAAGGTTAAAGGCTTCCTTGAGATCAATCTTGGATAAAAACTGACAACCTGAGAGACTGTTCAAAAGGTCATCAATTACAGGTAATGGGTATGAATCTTGGATTGTCATTGAGTTAAGTTGTTGATAATTGACGCAAGGACAATTGGCCTTTCCTGGACTCTTTGCAAAAAAATGGACAAGCCGGCGGGAGAGGAAGATTTGCAAATAAAGCCTTTAGCTAAGAGTTCATTGACATACTATTTAAGTTGGGAATTTTCTTGCTTGCTTAAATGGTACATCCCAATGAACGGTGGGTGAGAATTAGGCTTCAGGTTAATCTCACAGTCATATTCCTCTTGGTGGGGTGATGAGCAACTCAAGGAGTCAGTAACAAATACATCCTTAAATTGCATAACTTCTTTGGGCAGGTCTGAGATTGTCATATCTAATAGGCTCAAAGATTTGGGAACAAGAAGGGTTTGGGGTGATCCCCCAACAAACATATGATTTTTAGATTACCAAGGAAAACCAAGAATAACATTGGCAGAGGCCAGATTGGTGACAAGAAGAAGAACTGGAAAAGATTGCAGAGGAATTTTCTCAGCTGGGAATTGGATATGCCCCTGCCAGCATGAGCAGATACCACCAGATTTGGCCAAAGTGCCATCAAAACCACAGCAGTGAATAGTTTGATAGATTTGGGATAAATGCAGACAATTCCTATGGGCAAATTTGAAGTCAATAAAGGAAACAGAGGCACCAGAGGCAAATAAGATGGAAGCCACAATGGGTGTAGAGCCCGGAAGACTTAACAAAGCTTTTATAATGGGGCAAGAGGAGGAAAAGGGGACAGAAAGATAAGAATCTGATGAATTACAAAAGGTGTTTGGTTCTACTTCCATTTCATCAATTGCCTGGTCAAGGCAGTAGTCCGCCAAACTCAAAGGTGGTATTTGATCGAGGATCACTCAGCTGGTAGGAGTTGAAGAGGAAGCCAAGTCTAAGATAGTTGGCCTGGTAAAGGTTGAGGCTAGAGCAGTAGTTGGAGTAATTTGCAAGGAGGAATTAGAGTTGTGGGATGAGTGATGAGTCTCAATTTGTGACACTGATTGTCCCCAAGTCGCGGACCATTTTGGAAAGATTTCAATCTTCTGCTTGATGTCCATATGTTGGCTTTCCGGTAGAATGCATCCTTGAACCTTCTTGTGTGCTTCATCAAATTGTTGGCTGCATTGTTGACATACGCCGTGTTGGACACAGAGAGCTTGAAACCTGGGGAAAGTGAAAGAAGTGTTGGATGAAATAACATCAAGTTCCATAGGAAAACCCCCTTTGTGGATGAAACCAAGGGGTGGAGGTGGGGGATTTGGTTGTTGTTGGAGAGGTCAACAATGAAGAGAGGAGAGAGAGCCAGAATCAATAGAAGAAATTTTATCCTGTGCTTTGGCGGCGGAGATGGCCAGGGGTTTTTTTCCCTTGAGCTTCTTGGCACCTTTCCAGTTGTTGCGCATCACCGCTATCTTCAAGACTTTTGGATTCAATGCCTGCTCATAGATGTTACAGCAAGATTCCTTGGTTAAGTTGACTAAGTACGCTAATGAATTGAAAAGAGCATTGAACTCCTCAATTGGACAATTGCCTTGTTTGAAAGAGAAAAGATGTTTCTTGGCTTCTTTGACGTCATGCTTGTTGCTGAAAACTTCTTCCAGATGAGATAAAAAGGCTTTAGCTGATAACAGATAATCAAGAACATAAGGATCCTTGGTTGAAGAGGATTTGGTTGGGAGTGATTGAGTTCTAGCATTCTCAAATAAAAGTGCCATCCACCAATTGTAAAACAGTATGCTTTCACCAAGGTTGCCATTGGGGTGACAGAAGTGCCTAACAATCCAATTGATTTTTGCCTTTTTGGAATGTAAACAGTAGCCCTTCTCTTGGAGTTTTTTGCGGATGAAGTAGACAGATTGCTAGGTCTCTTTAGGGTTACCGGTAAACTGAGCATAATTGAGTTCAGGAACCTCTTGATTGGTTCCAGTTGGGATGCAAGCCAGTTTGACAAGTTGGGACAAGTTCTGTTGAATAGCTACACAATTATTTTTGATCAATTGGACAATACTGTCAATGACATGTTGGATTTGATTAACTTTGTTGCTGTAGGAAAGTTGGTGTTGGATGAAGTCGGAATACAGGGTCTTCATGCTATTGATATCCTTTATATCTTCTGCAAGTGTATCAAACAAAGCTTTTATCTTCTTTAATTCATTGAAAAGGGAATCCAGATCAACATGCTGATTAGAGTTATTGATTCTAAGCAATAATTGAGCAACCTGGCGTTCAACAAGTATTTGGGTATTGATGGGTCCAATAAAATGCAAATCGGGAAGAAAGCCAGGAGAGGACATAGCGGTTGCCATCTGAAAGAATTTGGTGGCAAAATAATTGTAAGGCCAATGTGTAGGGGTTTTGGGTTTTCACCCCGGGGAGATGGAAAACTACAGACTAGCTAACAGAATTTCCGGACCTGTTGTTTAGGTCTAATACCAAGGTTAATAATAAGGTTGACACAAGGATTTTCAAGGTGAAGTTCAAAGGTTTAAGACTTGTATTTCAAGGGTTGAAGACGGCAATGTTACCAAGATTTTGCCACAAGGAAGTGATTTCCTGTTGGCTACAAGCTCATATTTATGTCTTACAATTGTGTGGAATATTCTAGAAAAAAGCTTATGATAGAGTGAAAACATCTGATAAAAGGATCAGAGAAAATAAGAAAAGAAATTTCATGGAACATTCTCCATATTTCCTTATTGAAAATCCTTCTGGCAACCCTGAGAGTTTTGTGGACGGGGTGGTTTGGGATCCCTGTTTGTTACAGGTGGTTCGGGATCCCTGTTTGTTACATGATTCCAGACCTTGTTTACTGACGGTGTAATTTGGCGTGATTTGGGTGGGAAAACTTAAAAACATTTGCTGATGTCAGTTAAATTTTACTTAAATTTTACTGATGATGATCTTATGTGAACGGGGCTAGTGTTTGAGTCTTTTGAATCTTTCTCCAAGCAGGCCAGTGTCTTGCTAGGCAAGCTCTTCTCCCAGCAGGCCAATGACCTGCTTGGCGAGCTTTTTGCCAAGAAGGCCAATGGCCTTGGCCTGCTCGTCAAAGAGCTCGGCAAGCAGGCCAATAACCTGCTTGGCAAGCTTTTTGCCAAGCAGGCCAATATAACCTGCTGAGCAGGCCAACTGCTTGGCGAGATCTTTGCCTGAGCAGGCCAACTGCTTGGCGAGATCTTTGCTGAGCAGGCCAACTGCTCGGCGAGATCTTTGCTGAGCAGGCCAACTTCTTGGTGAGATCTTTGCTGAGCAGGCCAACTGCTTGGCAAGATTTTTGCTGAGCAGGCCAATGAACTGCTTGGCGAGACCTTCGTTGAGCAGGCCAATGATCTGCTTGGCAAAGAGCTCACTGAGCAGGTCAATGACCTGCTTGCAAATAGCAGGCCGGCCTTCCCTGAGCCCGCTGGCGAGGCCAACAGGCCGGCCTGCTCTGAGTTTGCCGAGCAGGCCAATGACCTGCTTGCAAAGAGCAGGCCGGCCTGCTTTGAGCTCGGAGCAGGCCACTAACCTGCTTTCAAAGAGCAGGTCAATGACCTGCTTGCAAAGAGCAGGTCAGCCTGCTCTGAGCTCGCCAAGCAGGCCACTCACCTGCCCGCAAAGAATAGGTCAATGACCTGCTCACAAAGAGCAGGCCGGCCTGCTCTGAGTTCGCCAAGCAGGCCAATGACCTGCTCACCAAGAGCAGGCCGGCCTGCTATGAGCTTGCCGGCCTGCTCTGAGCTCGCCGAGAAGGCCACTAACCTGCTTGCAAAGGCGCATTGCAAGCAGGTCATTGGCCTGCTCTCGAAGAGCAGGTCATTGATGAAAGAATTGGAGGAACTAAGGTGTTTATTCATTAGAACCAATATATAACATCTATTTACAATGAGAACATGTGAAAGAGAAAAAGGAAAGAAAAAGAGACACAAAGATGTCCTGAGTCAACTTACCTAAGGCAGGAGGACGGATTGCTAATGCAATAGATTGGACTCAAGTCACTAAGCGTGACAGTGCGGTCGGAGTAGAGAAAAATAAGAGCGCTGAGAGCGTAGAGAAGAAGAAGAGAGGTGGAAGGGGGATACAGGTGCTAGTAACAAGATGTGCGCCAGGAAACGTGTGTTGGATGATGATGATATGTAGCACGGGGGTCGACAAGCAAGCAGATAGAGTTTCAAGAGAAAAGAAGTGGAGGATAGGCTTGGTTTTGGCAATAGCACAAGTGAAATCTTGAGTGTGGAATCTGCTCTTGGTATAGTTTCAAGGGAGAAAAAGTTGACAAGGGAATTAGGATCCTGTGGTTGATCAAGGCTTTTTATCCTCCCGAGCATCAGAGTGCTTACCTGAGAAGGAACTGTGAAGATGTGGTTCTGCTTCATATGGCTTCATCATATTCACTGGTGTCTACATTCATATCACATGTCACTACAGGCTTCACCCATCATTCAAGGGTACTCATTTGACACCAGTGGCATCTATTTGCCCACTTCCAGTCATTCATGTACAAGCGTCCTTAGTACAGTGGTTATTACACTTGACATGGATATAAGTGACGTGGGTTCAACTCCCACAGGACGCATAATATTTTAAGATGTTTCACAGGAACGGCCTAAGTCGCATTGCACTTGTCCTGACCATCATGTTGGTCAAGGGCCTAGTGCAGTTCCTTGGTTGTGGCTGAGATCGCCTTGTTGGTCCAGCCTCAATTCATCACCTACAATTGCGGTTTTGGGGACAAAAAACAAACAGGGTCAGTGCCTTGCAACAACCAACTGGCTTCATGCATCTACTTAAGTATTACATGCATGAACGCGTCAACTGCATTGTTGGTGCTTAAACTGTCATTCTGACAGGCTGGCATGCTTTGTGTTTGAGAGCACAAAGCAGAGAGGCTTGGAGCGTTGGTACAGAAGGTCAAGATCGCTCTGCCAATCTCGACGCGTCCAACCTTCTTGGTGAGGAAGTCCGAGATGCTCTTGTGGCTGGGGACAAATTTGATTTTTATTGATTTGCGCAAGATGAGGTCCCGGATGAAGTGTAATCAAAGATCCATGTGTTTGGTTTGGAAGCCGTTCTGGCTAACTTGACTCAAAGCAAGGTCAATGGCCCCTCTGTTGTCCACAGAGAGTGTTGGTGAGAACTTCAGAGAGGAGATTTTGCAACCATACAACGTCTTTGCAAGAATCTGCGAGGGACTTGTATTCTGCCTTGGTTGATGAAAGGGAAACTGTGGCTTGTTTGGTGGACTTCCAGGATATGAGATGTGATCCAATGAGAACCATGAAGCTGGTGTGAGAACGGCGAGTATCCGGGCAGTTTGCCCAGTCAGTGTTGATGAAGGACCAAAGATCATACGTGTCTTGCTTTTGGAAGTGCAAGCCGCAGTACATTGTGCCTTTCAAGAAACAAAAGACTTGGATAGCAGCGTTGAAGTGAGGAAGACCAGGGTTTTCAAGGTATTGAGACAACTTGCTGAAAGAGAAAGAGATGTTGGGGCGAGTAAGAATGCTAAGATAAGCCAAAGATCCAATCAATGCTCAATAGTTGATGTTGAGAGCTAGAAACTGTTCTCGTTCACTCAAAGATGCTTGGAGGAAGCGAGTCTTGGGGTCAAGCGGGGATGAGGAGACAGGAAGGTTGACAATTTCAAACTCAACCAACTTGCGTTGGACATACTGAGATGGATGTAATACAATGCCGTTTTCAAGTCGGTCAAGCTTCATGCCAAGAAGAAAAGAAGCGTCACCCATGTATTTGATCTGAAACTTGGCCTCCATCTGAGTACAGAAAGAGAGGGGATCCGTCCCAATGATGATCAAATCATTGACGTGGGCAAAAATCCAGAGGAGGGAAGGATGCTGGTGCCAGAAGACACAGGGGTTGGCGACAGAGGTAGAGAAGCCAATGGAGGTGAGAAAACCGCTGAGACGTTGATACCAAGCGAGAAAAGCTTGCTTTAATCCATAAATGGCCTTGATGAGGCGCAACACAACTCGTTGTCCAGATAGATAACCAGCCGGAGGGAGCATAAACACTTCCTCCTCAAGGTCACAGGTGAGAAAGGCGCTCTTGACATTGAGTTGATGAACTAGAAAGCCCCGTTCACTAGCAAGAGAGAGGAGAAATCAAACCAAGGCAGGTTTGCTGGTAGGAGCTTATTTGAGTTCAAAATTCAGACCGTAAGTTTGCCAAAAGCCTTGAGCGCAAATGCGCGCTTTGAACTCCGTGACTTGATTGTAAGCCCCCAATTTCTTCTTGTAGGCCCAGGTGGAAGGAATGGTATGATGATGCGGTTGAAGCGGGATTTCTTCCCAAACGTGGTGAGAAATCATGTTGGCAATCTTCACCACCTCCGCTTTCTTCCATTGGACACTGTTGTTGCAAGCCATGGCCTGAGCGTGACTGGACGGCTCCGTGGACGTGACTGAGAAGGCAACAGCACTCCTGGTGCGCCAAGAGACAATGTTGGCCGGATTGATTGAGCTGTCAATGCGCGTGGGATGAGACCCAAACCAAAGGACAAGGCAACGGGTGGATGGTAGCAGCTGCTGCTCTTCAGAGGCATTAGAGTCGGCGTTGTCCCCCTCTTGCATCACTTCATCTTCATGGTTCAAGGGGGTCCTCCTGCGGTCTACTTCATCTTCAAGCGGGGAGGGAGTTGTAGACTTGCAACAATTTTCCTCAGTCCTAGTAGAGGAAGGAGTATCTTCATTGTCATCAAACGGAAGCAAGGAAGGGGTGGAGAAGTTGGGTAGACAAGAGTGAGGAAACATATTGGAGCTGGGATTAAGGGCACGAAGAGAGGTAAAACAAGACTCATCAAAGTAAGCATGCTTGGTGTTGGTAATCTCCATGGATTCCAATTTGATAACCCTGAAGCAGGAGTAATCATTGCTGTTACCTAGCAAGATGACATCCCAGGCGATAGGATTGAACTTGCTGGTCCATTTTTCTGGGGGTTTAACGACCCAAGTCTTGCAGCCAAAGGGAAAAAAGAAACCAATGTTGGGAACCTTTTTAAACATTTTTTTGAGGGGGCTGAACTTGCTCTTGCTGAGTGTAGAAAGACAGTTAGTGGTGAGGGCAGCGGTGCAAACTGCCTCACCCCACCATTCCTTGGCCAGTTGAGACTGAACCAACATGCATCAAGACATGTTGATAATGGTCTTGTTGGCGCGTTCTGCCAGTCCGTTGTGTTGAGGCGTGCAGGGAGGAGAGACGTTGTGCTAGATGCCGTGAGCTTTGAGGATCTCCAATAGTGTGTTGTTACAAAACTCCCCACCACCGTCCGTAATGACTTTCTTCATCTTGCGTTCCATCTGATTCTCATAGAAGGCTTTACATTCAAGAATAGCGTCAGTGGCGTCTGATTTACGGTGAAGCAGAGTAACACTGATGAAGCCAGTGTGTTGATCAACCAGGGTGATGAAGTACTGCTTGCCGGAGTTGGTGGATGGTGTTATGGGGCCAGCCAGATCAGCATGAACAACGGCGAGGGGGTGGTCTACTCAATCAAAGTGTCCTTTGAAGGGAACATGGGATACTTTGCCCTTCATGCAACTGTTGCATGAGCCAGATTTGACAAGCTTGACCCCAGGGAGATCCGACTGAAGCCGAGCAATGCCTGCATGGCCCAAGCGGTTGTGCCAGGTTTCAAAAGCCAAGGTTGACAGGGAGTGAGTAGTGGTGACCAGCGCGGAAGCTTCTTGAGGAACAGGACCAATCTCGCCTTGTATTTACATGATGTTGTTGTTGTTTTTACAAGTGAAGCTGATGTCATCGTCTATGGTGACTCGGACAAGCTGGTTGACACGTTTGATCAGGGCCAATTCCTTCACAAGCTGAGTCATGGAAATGAGGTTACGAGATAAGCCAGGGACAAAGAGGGTGTCCTTGAGTTCCAGAGTCGTGCCATCCGTTTGAGCAATCAGAGCGTTTCCAGTGCGAATGGCAGTTAGGTCAGTGAAATTGCGTCCTGTGGGTCAGTGAAATTGCATCCTGTTCTGATGGGGATGGAGCAGATGGACGTGCGGATGAAAAAGTTGAGATTGTTGAACATGTGGTGCAATGCACCAGAGTCAAGGATAGCAGAGGCTGACAAGGAACTGGTGAGATGACATTGTGCCGTGGTGACTGCAGCAAACGCCGTTACCTGATGCTGAGAAGAAGAGGAAGTTGATGTAGTTGAAGCGGCAACCGTGTTGTGAAGAATGTATTCCTCCTTCTTCTTGGGGTGAATCGCCCAACAATTTTCCTTGGTGTGGGATTTGACAGCCGGGTTGTGCTTTTTGTTTTGGCAGCCAGGGCATACTCTAGTCCGAGTGTTGGTGGTCATCGCGGTCGCAGATTTCTTATGAGACGTTGGTTTCTACCAAGTCCGTTCATTGAACGCAATGTCTCAAAGTTTGGTGAGGAGCAGGACGGGGTCGTTCATGAGTGCCTCGTTTGTGAGAATGGGGTCAGTAAGACTGCTGCAATCTTCAGAGAGGGCGGACGTGATAACACCACAGATGGCCAAACCTTCTTGAACATAAGATATGGACTCAAAGGTGGCCAGACAAGTTTCAACTTGGTCGAGATAGTCGGTCATATTGCCTTCATATCTGATCTTGTGCCATTGGGTGAGACAGCAACTGAGACGAAGGCCCGTCCTCTTTGCATACAGGTCCTTGATCCTGGTCCAGATGAGAAATCCATTGTTATCGTTATCATTGGTGATAATTCAATTGTAAAGCTTATCACTGATTTTTGTGAGGAGAATATTAGCGGCTTTGGACAATTTCTTTTTTACTGGATTGCTAGGGGCTGCTCCTGGATCAGAGGTGACCCTTGCAAAGAGTTTGCGGTGCTTGAGGAATGTTGTGATACGCCTGCTCCACATTGGGTAGTTTTCATTGCCGATGAGAGTAGGAAGGATTGAGAGCTGATCCTTGAGGCTGATTTCACTGGCAATTCTTCCGTTGTTCCTGCCTAGTTCCGTTTTTGCAATAACCCAAGTGGATTGTAGCTAGATGACTGTAAATCTGAAAGAATTGGAGGAACTAAGTTGTTTATATATTAGAACCAATATATAACATCTATTTACAATGAGAGCATGTGAAAAAGAAAAAGGAAAGAAAACGAGACGCAAAGATGTCCTGAGTCAACTTACCTAATGTCGGATTATGTCTGCAGACCGCAAAAATAGCCCAAGAGGCAACAAGAGGAATGGTTGATCTCCTTGCATACGCCAATCCAGCCAAAACAAATCTACTTGAACCACAAAAAACAACTCCCCCTTTGCGATCACTTACTCACTATGCCACAAGAAACCAAACAAGGAAAAGCTATCAAGAGAATGACCCAGATAATTTGAGCGCAAATCAAAGGATCAGTCATCAAATCTCTTTGGAAGGAAGACAACAAAGACTTCTCAAGTGATGACAGCAATCTTGAGGATGCTCTTGTTGCTCTGATCCATCTCAAGAAACAACGGTATATGAAAGAACGTGTGCGCATCCCAAGAGCTCCCAATATCAGCGGCTATCTTTTTGATCTGGAGAATGTTTGCTTCAAGCAAGAGTTCCAAATGTCTAAAGCTTCATTTCATCAACTACTGGACGAGATCAAGCTCCATCCAATTTTTCAAAACCAATCTAACATACTGCAGAGGCAAGTGAAGGATCAACTGATGGTTACACTGAAGAGGATGGGGACCTTTGGAAATGGATCTTCAATAGGAATGCTGTCTCAATTCTTCCGCATCTCTGAGGGAACGGTCATACTTTACTGCTCACGTGTAATTGAAGCAATCCTCTCTCTCCAATCATGAGTCACATCTCTTTTTTTTATGTAATTTTATCACTCATACTCCTCTTCAGTAAATATGTGTGCTGGCCAGATGTTCAAGGACAACAGGAAATTTTGGCCTGTATTGGCAGCTACACTGCCTTCAAGAGCTGTGTTGGTTTTGTGGATGGGACTCTATTCCCACTGGACGAGAAACCTTCAATTGATTCCCAGGATTACTATTTGCGGAAAGGCAGCTACGGACTTGGAGCATTGATTTTTTGCAATGAAAAGAAGAGGATACTGTACTGTTTATTGGGATGGCCAGGTGAGCTCATGATCAAGCTTATCAGATATTGGTCATCTTTTGTTAACTTATTTCCTCCCCTTTCTTATCTTAGGATGCTGTCATGACACTTGTCTTTGGGAAAACTCAGAGCTAAAACTGAAACAACATGCTTTATTCTCCCCAGGAGAATATATTATTGCTGACTCAGGGTTTCCAACCAAAGAAAACCTTATTCCAGCATTCAAACAACCACACAATGCCCCAATGCCAAGACCAAAAAAGAAATTCAATCAGCACTTAGCCTCCCTGATGGTATGCAATGAGCATTGCATTGGCATCTTGAAAGGCCGATTTCAGAGTCTACAAGGCCTACGAAGGGATCTGAGCTCTGTCGGAACATTGGGCAAGATCAACCACTGGATCAGTGCCTGTGTGATCCTTCACAGTTTCCTCCTTGCCAATAGCTCTCCTGACATTTACAATTCACCTGACCTGGAGGAAGATGACAACAACATTGAGGGACTGGATCAATCTAGGAGCAAAAAGCGAACCTCTGGGAATCAACTCTGTGAAAGATTTTTTGCAGAAGTCTTGAACTACTTGCAGTAGACTTCTGCTCAATCATGTCTCTTCCCTTGTTTCTTGCTTCTTGTTTTTTTTTTGTCTCTCATTTTAGCTTCTTGTTTTTTTTTGTCTCTCATTTTAATTGCTTGTTTTCTGATATCACTTTTTTGTATTGAGTCTTTTGTTCTCAAATTTGATTGATTGATATTTGCAGAAATAAGAAAGAAACAAACTGTTTCACTCAGTTGATCTTACAAAAGAAAGCAGACAAACATAGGAAGGAAAGAAAAAAAAATCTAACTTGGTTGATCTCGGAAAAGAAAACTTGGTTGATCTTGGAAAAGAAAACATATATAAGAAAAAAGATTCATTCACTAGAGTTTATGTGGCCAATTCTTACAAGTACTTGTTTCAAGGTGAAGGAGTAGTAATTTAGGGGTACTTCCAGTGAGGGACCCTACATTAATTTGCATGAGGATTCAGAATATGACATAATATTCTAAGTTCTCCTCAAGGTTTAGAAGTTATTAGTATTTTTTGTAAAAAGTAGTTGTTATTTTAATTCATTAATTCTTTTTATGGTGCTAGGACTTTGCTAAGTTTATTGGATAAAAATAAGTAAACTAAGTTTTTTATACATTATTAGTCATATTAATGGGTCTTAATAATATAGTAATAATTTCTCTTTTTATGTTACTTTTGTCAGGTTGGCTCTGACATAGTAACAAGCTGACACGGCACCTCACTCCAGAATGCTCTTGGATCATGTGAATTGGATGAAGAAGAGCTAGAGTCATCAGGGTTCTCCATTTTGGCAAGATGAGGAAACTCTTGATCAACCTTTTTCTTGATCTCCTCAAGGCTCAACCCGTGATTACGCAGCTCCTTCATTTAATTGACTTTCACTTTAGTTGCTGCTGCTTGGGCCCTAGTAATATCAGATTGTTGTTTGCTGACCATTGATTTCATGTACAGTTCTTCAGTTGTGATTTTCTTTTTTTTAGGTTTCTTTGAGTGGGATTTGGAATGACTACTACCAGATGTTGATGGTTGCTTCTTTGGGATTTTCTCACTTGTTGCAGTGGGAGTGGGATTATCCAAGTCATTGAGAGGGTCGTCAGGAAGTTTGGATGGGATTGCACTGCCAGGTGGTTTGCAAACAGGTGGTTTGGGACTCCCACTGCTGGGATGCTGACCACCAGGCTGGTTACCAGGGAAAGAAGATCAAATGTGGAGGGGCTTGGTGACGGATCTTGATCCCATGATGGGATCAAGAACATCCCAGAATTGGCAAATATCAACTAATTTGGCTAAACAAACATGTGTAATCAATCAGCAACAAGAATAAAATCAATAATCATGGTGAAGATCTCACCTTCAACAGCCTTGACACTGTTGATCTCATTGTGGGCCAGAATGCCTGCTGCAGTGTGTTTTTTCCAATCACATGCTGCGTTGTAGGAAGCCTGGAGATCACAAATCTTTTGGCGGACCCCTAGAGAAAAGAGAAAGTGAGAACAGTCAGTAGACATGCTTTAAAAGATGATGGCCAATTGACAAACCTTTGGAGTCACGGTGAGTGATCCCATGCTCTTCCATGATCTGCAAGATCTTGGAGCATAATTGAGTTTTTGTGGTCCCTGATTCTTTATTGCCACGCCATTGCTGATAGTTGGTACCCGTTCCTAACCAATCAAGAATGATTGTGATGCTTGAGTTGCCACCATCCACACCGTCTCGGTCCCACGCAATAGCTTTCTTTTTGTTCCGATTTTGTTTCTTCGGGGTATTTTTGGGTGGCATCAAGATTTCAATCAAAAAAGAGAGATAGGATGCCGTCAATCAATCTTTGAGGATCTTGGGAGTGAGTTGTGAGGGTGCTGTTAAGTGAGAGCCAAGATGCACAATGTCTTGCACTTCTGTTGCAAGCCGGCATTCAAGGAAATTCTTGAATGCCCACTTGCACAACTTGCATGCAAGTCGCCCTGCCAAATTGGGTATGCAAAGTTGGCTGCATGCACGCGCGCGCCAACTTTGATACCCCCTAATGAATAAGGAAAAAAATGAGCGTTTGTCATGAGAAGCAATTTCTAAAAAGCTATGAAGAACAATTAAAGAAAAAGAAAAGAGATCACCAATCACAACAGGAGTATGTATACTGTATTTAAGAGCGATTGAGTGTGGTAGAGCTGACGAAGAATGAATGTTGGCGACTTGTCCAGCTAGTGTTTGGCGGGCCTTTGTTTGTGGCAAGTCCGCTGGGGAGCAGTTGGTGAAAGGCTTGTGCCATCCTGTGAAAAGTAGTCCCGGCCCGCCAGATTTGACCTTATCCATGGCCAATCCACTGGAGATGCTCTAAGGACTTGAGTAATCCTTGAGTTGCCGCATGTCAACTGTTGACACTTGAGCAAGTTTTTCTTGCAGTGCTACCATTTCTTATAAGAGTATTTTTGTAAACTTAAGGGTAGATCTTATATTCTCATAATTAGGGTATGTTGAGACTCTAGATAATCCATATTAGCCCAGTGAAATCAACCAGCCAAGGGGACTTCACCAGGATTGCAGTGACATTGTGGGCCAGTTTAGATTGCAGTCAACTGGTGTCAGGTAGCATAAAAGTGTGGGGAAAATGTGGTCCAGAGCTGTGTTTTGATTCTTTTCTTATTTATTCTCCTTTAATGAGTCTATCATCATCTTTACATCTTATGGTGTGTGAAGCTTGTCTGGGCCAGTGCTCAAGTCCTACTTGCCCGCAGACAAGAAGACCTTAAACACCGCCCCAGACATTTTAGTTGTCTTCTGGATTGGCGGGCTTGATCTTGGCTTAAGCTGGCCTCGTCCACGTTTAAGACAAGGAGACCAGGCCATTTGCCCCACTACATGGCCTCATTGTGATTGACGTCACATTGACTTTTTTTTGCTCATTGAGAGGAGAATGCCTCTTAGTAAGCAGGCCTTCCTCTCAAGTGAGCAGAAAGTATTGATCCTACAAATATCTTCCAGAAAGTCATCCAAGTGATATTGTGGTGGTCAATCAAGCCCCCTTTTCCACTCTGGGCATGGTTTTGGCCAGCAACCCTCCCTTTCTGAAAAAAATAGTCTTTGGGATGCTTGATTCCAATTTCAAAGCTTCCCACCGATGCTTTTGTGCTCTCGGTGCCCTGAGGATGCCTCTGATTTCATGAAGCAGAGCTGACCCAGAACACATTTGTCCCAAAACACCCTCTGGAAGGTGCCTCCGGCCTATGGCTCCGCAGTGACTGTGCCCGTCTACACAGCAACTACATAAAGTGTTGCCCCGACATGAAAACACATCTTCTTTAAAGAGCATCTTGTCGGGGGGTTTTTTTTTTGTTATGATTGCGGATGAAAGGACGTTGGGCGAAGTTTATCAAGTCTCTCGGATGAACGCACTTTCCTGACGCGATGCTTTCTGAGCTGATGATGATGGTATGATTGTAGATGTTCAAGTGTAATGTGAATGTTCCTTTTAGATGGAGGGTCCTTTTGCCATTCGCTTCCCGTGCTTTCCCCTTTGATGATTGGCCCATGAAAGGACCCTTGCCATCATCCCCTCTATCCAGTAGGCTCTGACTCGATAGTACTGTGGTGGTTCCCCACATCATATACATAAATAAGTGCGACACCGAGACAGAAATTCGCAACAGATTGATGTATCGAGTATAGTTTATGTACTAAACCCACTGCCTCGGCTGTCTTCCCCCAAACGCCCCCTTCATAGCTTTTGCCCAACCACTCTCCCCCAGGGGGCTGTCAGTGTCCGCCCTCCCTAAAACACAACACCCTGATCACCAGACCCACCCAACTTGCCACCCAAGAATTCCTTCGTTTGAAGTTTCGTTTGACTTTCCTAATCAAGGAAAGGAGTCCTCACCGGAAACAACCGTCCTGCCATCATGGCCTTCCCTATCACCAACAGCGACTCTCCGTCTCCCAATACCAGCCAAAAAAAGACTCCTGCCGACTCCTCCTCCACCACCACCACGCCCAGCTCACCCGCTCCCGACGCTACCAGCCCAACCACTTCGCCTGGCGGGACCACCTCACCCGGAACCGCACCTGGCGGAACTACTCCTGGCGGAACCTCCTTCGGCGAGGTACCCTTGCTCGGGAATGACCCCACCCAGAGCGGGTCGCCCAGTCCGAATCCCAATCCCAGCTCTGGCGTAAGTGCTCAGGTTAGTAGCACCCAATCGACTCTGTCATCGATCTTGAACAGATCTTCCTCATCGTCCAACCCACCAAAAGCTCTCCCACCTCCCTCTTCTCTCTCATCTCCTTCTTTTTTTTTCTGTTCCTGTCGTCAAAGAGCAATGCTAACTACTAGGACCTTCCTGCACATTATCATTTCGCATCGTATTGTCTTCCGCCCTGCTACTACTTCATGTGCCCCCTTTGGTTGCCCACCAATTCCCTTCTCAACTCGTCTCCCCGTCATCGCATCATCAACTCACAACTCAACTCAACCAACACTCCCACTTGGAATCCACCCATACACCCAATTGATAATATAACCCCCTTTCTGTGTACCATATTGACGCTGGATACAAACCACACGCCATCATACGGCTGTCTTGCATAACCGCCACCTCGCTTCGATATCCATATCAATCCATCAATGGGCCTTTCAATCATCCCATCCCCACTTGAACAGCCCGGAGGCACCTCCTCCTCCCCAACACCCACTACCCCCAATCAGCCAGGGGACTCCGTCTCCCCTTTGCCCAACTCATCCAACACACCCAACTCGCCCAACTCATCAAAGCCTGGCCCATCTGATGCCCCCACCTCAACCTCCCTCAGCTCACCCACACCCGCACCTACCTCATCTGGCCCCACCAGCACCAGCCTCGGCCCATCGACCACCTCCACTAACCCTAAGTCAGCAAGTGCTTCATCCTCAAGTAGCATTGCTCCACTCGTCACCACAAAGTATACGAGCAGCACCCCAGGAGGGGGCATCAGCACTATCACCACTACAATCAATCCTGCTAGTACTGGCACCCCTCATAGGAACCCGACCTCTGCGTCCACCTCGCCCCCTCCCGCAGATAACTCAGGGGGTGGGTCACTCTCGGGCGGGGCAATCACTGCGATTGCTGTTGTGGCCGGAATCTTAGGGTGCGCTTGAATTATTATTATTTTTTCTTTTTCTTTTTGGCAACTGGAGATTGCAATGCTGAAGAGAGCATTTTTGCAACAGATTTGTGCTTCTTTTCTGGGTTGGAGTTCAGATCCTCCAATCCAAGCGACGACGGCGTGAGGAGGCAGAGATGCAGGAGATCGACTTTGACCCCTCGGGCAACAGTGTGAATGGAGACCTCCCATTCCCACGAGCGAGTGGCCCACTGGATCACGGGCCGTCGTCGTTGAGTGCCAGCAACTCGCTGAACAACTCGATGGGCTACCACAAGAACGGGATGGGTACGCACTACGCGGGGGCGACGGGATACGGGGACGATGTGGTACCTCACTCAGAGAGCGAGTTTGTGGACGGAGGAGTAGGAGGCCTACATAGCGACTACGAGAGCGGCCTCAACCGCCAGGGCACCATGGGCGCCACCTCGGGCTACTCCGCCAGCTCGGTGGTCCCCGGTCAGCCGTTCTATCCCACCTCGTCGTCCAGACCCCCCGCTCCTTACTCCAACTACGCCCCCTACTCGGGGCAGTACGGCGCCCCCACTTCGATTCGGTACGAGCCACCCAGCGGCCTCAGCTATGAGTACAACGCAGCAGGCCAATACACGGCATCCAACACTAAGCCGGTCAACTCCGATTACCACCACTAAGGAAAAACTGTACTCTCTTCACGTTCCTTCTCGGCTTTACAAATATCCCTGTCCCACCTCGATGATGGGGCCCTTTTTTGTATGGCTTCAGTGACTCTCTTGATGAGATTTTACCCCCCACCTACCCCGTTTTCCTTGCTCGATTCCATCTCATTCCCCTCGACCTCTTCTTCACATGAGTCCCTCACAAAGGAAAGGGATTTCAGAGCCCTTCTTTCCTTCCTCTCTCTCTTACTCCTTCGATGATACTCATTTATATCCCAGAAAAGCTTTCCCACACACACACTCAAAAAAAAAGAAAACCAACCGGATCTCATGGCGCTATGGACAGCCGCTCGATGGATATCCTACTCCGAAAAACGGAGTATGCTCTTCTCTCTTTCTCAACCGCTCGCGAACTAGTCGTTGGTTTTTGAATATCCAGACTCCCCTTGATATATATCATCTACGCTCATTTTAATACTTAACTATTTACATGTCCTTCTTTTCTAGCCTTGATACTCTCGTTACACCACCACATCACACCACCCGGCGTGCTGCTCTTCATCCCACTTTCCTTACCCCCCATCTAATTCATTATATCCCCCCTTCCCCCTTCTTATCTCCTACAATCGTTTTGTGCCCTCTTCCATCCTCTTTCTCTTCCTCTCTCTCTCCATATATATCCACTCCACTTCACTCCACTCCACTCCACAAAAAAATCCCCGTTTGGCACTCTTTCCCACCACGAAAAGGAACCAAAAAGCTAGTCAGTTAGTTAGTCGCTCGCATCACCCGGGTCGTCATGAGGAGGAGGGGAGCAGAGGGAAGAGTCACACCACCAGATATTTTTTCTTTCTTTCTTTTTCAGTTGGTTGGTCAGTTGGTTAGTTAGTTTAGTCAGTTATATATATTTGCCGTGCGTCTTTGTAGCTGAAGATTTGACTTGAAAGAAAAGAAGACATGTCCCACGAAGATGCGTTTTTTTTTACTTTCAGTCGATGAAATGTTTTTCTTTCACTTCCACATACTCACACACATATATATTCATACACACACACCTAAGTGTTTCCTCCTCTTCTCTTTTTTTGTTTTAGTTTTGTTGATACCTTTTTTTCCTTGCCTGTTTTTTTTTGTGTTTGTGTGTTTGAAGTAAATGATGTTTCCTCCTCCTTTTTTTTTTGGATTTTAATTTGATTTTATTAGTTATGAAGTGATGAAGTGCATGGTGGGTGGGGCAAGTACCTGTGAGGTTCTGAGTGTTGTGGTGTGGTTTTTTCACCTTTTGTGGAGCCACTCAGGGGCCAGGGCAATACATACCCCCTCGTCACGCAGCCTTTCCGGTCAGGTTAAGCTACGCGGCTGTGTGATCTCAATTGTAGTATGTTGAGGAGCTACATAGACACGGGCAGGACGGTACATGAAGAGCATGAGCCACCACACCATGACCAGCAAAACGTGAACCTCCCTATTAGTCAGCGCTAGTCCCTAGTAAGCAGCCCATCTTTTGTGCAGCTATGTACTGTAACCAATACTAATCAAATACAACGCATGAGATTTTCCTATGATCAAGAGTGTCCAACGAAAATGCTACATTGACACTACATAAATATGATGACATGGATGAATGATGTACAAATGTTGAGATCCCCCTTTCCTCCAAGGACCTTACAAAAAATGCAGAGCTATGCTACACGGGAAACAAAGAACTGAAAACAAAACACAGCAACATAGGCGGAAAGAAGGGACTGATGATCATACACACATGATAGCGGTTTGGCTTGTGAAAACATCTTGGTTTCATCAAGGAATGCTGCATATTACTCGGAATATTCCACCTTTAAATCGGCTTTGAATTTCTCGATGAGCCCTTTCACTTTTTCATACACCTGGGGTGGTTCAGAAAACTCCTCTTGGTCAACTCCAGAAAGGAAGAGAAAGCTGAGAAGAGAGAGAGAGAGAAAGCTACTTACCGTGAATACGACGGCTTGACCGGGAGCGACTCTCATGACACGCGGGGTGATACCTTTGTAGAAAGCCTTTGGGCCTTCCTGGACGAACATTTCTGACGCCACGACTCTCAATCTAGTCCAAGCGGTTTCGCCGAGGGTAGCGGTAGATTTCTGGATGCGAGTTTTGATGGTGTCGATGGGGGCATTAGTGAATGGGCCCACGGCGCCCGAGATGAGGCCGAGGACAAGCGTCTGGTAGGACGGTAGCTCGTTCCCCTGGATCTCCGGCTGCAGACGCTGGCAGAGCGCCTTCAGCTCCGTGTAGGCCGTAAAATTCGCCGCTTGATTCGTCGCTTGACGGAGCGCTGTTAAGGCCACCCCACGATAAAGTGTAGCTGGCCCTTCTTCTTTAAGAATCAAATACAAGGCATGTCCCGCATTACGGTCTGAGGGAGAGGTGAACTAAGGTCAGTTTTTCTTCTCTTTTCTGGTTTGATGTGTATGCTAATGATACGATGGGACTTAACACTTGGGAATATCTAATGGATCCGACATGGAGTGCATCTGAGCCTGTAGTCTGATTTTCACCACCTCCATGGGACACACGATGGCCACTGCTTCAGTGACCCCGGCTCCTAGGCCAGCTTCTCTCCGCATCCAGAAACCACCGTATCAACAGATGGCGCCAGGCCACTTTTATACATCAGGCAAACAAAACTCCAGCTTACATAAGAAGATGGCGCTGGAAGAAACTTTCCCGCTTTCTTTGTTGGCCAACCACCCTTTGTATGTTTCAAACGATGCAAATCTGATCGACATCTTGGGTACAATACCTGGAGTTTAGATGTCTTGCAGATTAGTATCATGTAACCACAAAAAAAAAAAAAAAACATTTCAACAGAAATAGATCCAGATATAAATATGTACCTGAGACGACCGCTCCTAAGCCTTTATAAAGTCCCAAGAAGCTCTCCTTCTGAGCGATCATGATACCTGTCTTGATGAAGCCTCTTCCTCTTCCCTGTGTTCATCCAAGGAAACCAAGTCAGCCGGTCTTACGGTACGGTTTGGGGTGAAAAACAACCAAGATGGGATCTTTATGTCAATACCTGCTTGCTCCTACTCAATTGCATCCGAACCTTGATCGTGTCCAACGGATGACACGCACATGCCTGTGAGATTTGAGAGAAGAATCACACATTGTTTGAGCTTTAGCTTCTCTTAGAATGACTGGATGGTGTTTGAGGGAGGGACGTACTTCGGCAAATCCGGCTGTGCCACCTGCGATGAGATGGATGCCTAAGGGGGTGGAGGTCTTCTGGGACATCGTCTGAAGGGTTTTTGCTGTTACGGTTGTTTTCTTTTTTTTTGTTTTCCTTCAGCCACAAATTAGTAAACAAATAAAATAAAAACAGTTGGTCGACGTCAGACAAATAATCGATTCTGATCGCCGATCAGCCAGAATCCGAAATGAGAGTGCACGTGATAAAGTCAAAGAGGGAGAGAAGAGCGATGACGTAGTTACGACCGAAAGAAGAATTAATAAGCATTCACACAGCTGATCAGATGATCGCTTATGAGGGCCAGCGATCTGCATCACTCACAGCTGGCACCGGCAGCGGCGTCCCCGGGCCCATGCGAGCCACCCGTCCATCCGCGCGTGGAAGGCCAGAGCACATCCCATTCCAGCCGTCGCCCAAGCCCCGTCTGGAAGATCGATCCCCCGAAGATGATCACGCATCCTGTGAATCTGATGCAATATTGCTTCTTTGGTTGAGATCACCTTCTCCAAATGTGTAATATGTATTTAGTACAATCGCGGATTACGTGCAAGTGAAATGACCCACAACGCCCGTTATATCATCGATTGACATCGTACATACTCAAGTACAAACTGTGCTCCACAACAACTTGTGCTGGGCCTGAAGCACACATGCTGAGCTAACAGGATGTCCTGAGCCTTGAAACTCGGAGCGCGGGGAAGCCTTGAACTCAACTACATAAGAAGTCTTGATCCCGCGAAAATATGTAGCACCCAAGTGAACACTCTGGAAGATGCGCTCCACGGCCATTGGGAATCTTGATCATGTGGTACCGTTGTTCCCATGATTGACTGCTGTTTATGAACCAGACAAGGGAAAGGGATACATAGCTCAGAACCCATACACACATAGTGGGAAAAAAATAACAAAATCAAGCTAAGCTAACTTGTAACTGAACATTCAGAATTGTTCCATACACCCGGAGTCAGACTACAACATTGAAATATCCTCTTGAAAGTTTGAACGCTACGCCAGTGGGCAGTTCCGGTACCCGCGCTTGTGGGTATGAAAGTTGGGTCTAAAAGACTCTTATAAATAGTTGGATCAGTGCGGGGCGGCGCCTTGCCGACCGGCCGTCAAGCAAGAAATGAACACAGATTTTTTGCTATGAATTAAAATGCACCCGGTGGGATATGTAGCCCGTTTAATTTCTGATTTTCCTTAACTCCCACAGGTTTGATACAATCCCAAGTGGATATGACATAAGAGGACATCAGGCGACGGGTTGGGACGGTCTTTGACACCGGTTACTATCCCATCTGCTCTCGAGCTTTGTGGCCCGGAAATGGACCTCCACCACCACCATCATAAATAAATAGGCTTCCCGAAATGCCTGGCTTAATTGTGTCCACCAGACGAACCCTCATATTCAACTCTACCATAACAGCGCCCACACCCCATTCCTTTAAATTTTTTTTTCTTTCTCAAGTGCTCAATATGCTTAGCCACGCTAAGACACGCACGAGCCTTTGGGTGGCCGCCTTCTTATCGTTGTCGTCTACCTGGGCGCAAAGCAGCCCTCCAGCGGGCGCGCTCATTGTGAGGCAGAACAACCCGGGTCGCGGAGAGTATGCGTAAGTCACATGAAGGGGGATTGAAGGAGGGGATGATGTGGAGCTAATTGAATTACGGGACATTCTCCATTCGCAATTCTGGGCAGCACTATTTCTGCCGCCGTCGATGCCTTATCCGGACTCTCTGGAGAAAAGACTATCTTCATCTATCCCGGTACTCCTTATTCCCATCCCTCCCATAGAATGTTATTGCCGACGATGAGGATAGGTCTGACTGATAGTGGCCATTCTTACATTAAATTATTTAGGCAGATACACCGGACAAGTTAAAATAAAATATTCTTATGTGAGTACTATACGTACTGCCTAGGAAGAGAAATGCCAACTGTCTCCCTAGTTAAACATGTGTTGCGTTTCGACATCATAGCCATTGAATGTACAGGGGTACTCCGACAACCCCACATCAGCGGCGAGTAATCAGGTGACTGTCCAGGCGGCTGTCAGTGCAGCACAGGCGGGCAGCAATGTCAACAGTGCCACAATTGGGGCTTACAGTGCGGGGTGAGCTTTTCTCGAGCGTTACTGATCTAGTGGTTATTATATGTACGCGTCGTGATGTTTGCTGATACAGTCCATCATCCCCGTTCTTATTCCTTGGTCCGTTGGCCCTTCCTTGACTTCTCAATCAAGGATTCGTATTTCAAACCTGTAAGCTTGCTCGTACAATTCAAATCAACATGCTCACGGGATTTATGACTGGTTGTGTTTTCTAAATGCCTTCCCATCAAATCCCCTAACATTCGAAATCAGGAACGTTATCAATTCGTTTGGGACAGGCAGAGATACACAGGCGCTTGCCCTAGCAGCCACGGGGGATAGACAAGGTAAGGTCATGATGCGGATTCATTATTCATTATCCCCTTCTCACCCAAGAATTAAGATTGGTCATTAGTAGTAGAAAAACTGATTGTGATCATCAGTGTTCAAATATTGCACCTTCTCAAGCTTCCAGGATACGGTTGAAGTAGAGGGGCGCGCCTATTTCTTGGGATCTCGTATCGAAGGTGCAACAGGTGGGCCAAGTCTCCTTGAAGCATCTCCTCATTCGATGAGAACAAAGAAATGCTTGCTTGACTCAGCCAGGCCATTCCGCTGATAACCATGACTTCGTTTCTCTGCCGTGCTGTACTGTAGACTTTATCTTTGGCGCCGGATCGGCGTGGTTTGAATCTGTCATCTTGGCTGTTAAGGCTTCGTCTCCCGCTTAGTGAGTGTCACCTTCTCCCCTCGCTTCTTGCTTGACTTTCAAAATGCGCAGCGCATTCTCAGCCCGACACTTAAAAAGCTTTTCTTCACACAAAATCAATTACTAATTTTATGAATTGCCTCTAACTGTGGATAAAGTATCACTGCGCAGAGAAATAGTGCCGGTGGAAGTACGTCGTTTGTGATCAACAACTCGCAAGTGATTTCGGCCGGGGCGGCGAAAGGGTCGACCTACCTGGGGAGACCGTGGTCGGAGAACGCGATTGTAGTATTCCAAAAGTGCTCCCTGAGCGACATCATCAATCCTGACGGGTGGAGCGTTTGGTCCCGGAATGACCCCCACACCGCCCATGTGAGTTTCGAGGAGTACCAGAACGTGGGCGCGGGCGCAAGCACTGGCGCCCGGAAGCTGGGCACTCAAAGGTCGTCCCCCGCTAGCATCGCTAGCGTTTTAGGATCCGTGAGTTTCCGTTCCACTGGCCTGGAAAATTTAGCCTGTGGGACACTCACTTTCTCCCCTACACATTTGGCTGACTACCGTCTCGTTCCCCATGGATTAGGACTACAACTCATGGGCAAATTAGCCTGTAATTGGATTGGGTAGACCTGCCATCAAGATAACGCGCGCGACCAATTGATGGAAATTGAATGTGATACTTTGTCTGCACCGGCATTTCCTCGCAGCTACTCTAGTGGTTTATGAAGACTTTTGATTTCAAGCGAACAATTTCTCCATCCTTTTTTTCTTCTAATCTGGTTTCATTTTGAGCCGCTCCCCTCCCCCGGCACTTGATGCACGATTCCAGCAGAAATTTCCTCATCAAATATTCATGTACGGTGTTCAAATCGTTCACAACACTTCACATGTTGTGCGAGGAAAAGAAGTCGTGCAATAATATATTGTTCAGTCGTCGTTCAAAGTGCATGTGATTCAGAGTACTGACATTTGTAGGTGCCGTGTGGCATTTGTTGAGCCAAGTCATTCAGGATCATCACTACAAATCCAATCAACAAATTAGTCCCCCTTCGAATGCCAGCTTCATGACTCATCACAAAAAAATTGTTAAGGTTTTACGAGGTACACATCCACAAATCACTATAGCACTTCCAAGTTCCCACAAACCACAACTTGCAAAAAAAAAGAGAAAGTTGGACTCCGACTTGCTCTATTTTTTCGGACTCAAATTGACCACCTACAGCTAAGCTTGTTCCCCTTGTAGATTAAGCTGTGTAGCGGTTTGTCCCCAACCCCAAGAGCCATCTATCTGTGGAGCACACACGAAGAATTTTCCAAGCGGATTTCTTGAGAAATCCATGGATATCCATGATTCTCCTGAAAGTCTTGTCAAGCTGAGGGAGGGTAAGAATTGGCCGACCTGGAATTGGCTCATTGGGGTTTGATTGGATAATTCAAAAGAGAGAAAACCATCAACAGTTATTTAAGACACATATCAACATAAGCTACAGTGCCCCTGCCTTGAAGTTGAGGCCTTTTCCATCATCTCCTCAAACATATGAGGTTTAGCAAGATGTTGGATGCAGCTGGCCATGGGTGGTCACTGGTTGTGAACCCAGCCAAATGGTTTATCACCTCAAAACACACCAGGATTTATGTGGCTCTGTGCTAGGGCTGTGACCCAGCCTTAGCAACAGCGCTGATGGTGAAAAGGAACCCTGGAGCTTGGAAGAATGATGTTGGTAAAATGGTATGATTCAGGTAATTGGTGATGTCATCATCTTGTGCCATCTGTCAAGACATAAAACTACCCATAATACACATTTGGTTCATTTTTCTGAACTCTTCAGTTCTCAAGTGGAGCTTCACAAAGGCAACTTTGCATGCAACAAACTGTAAAATATACCCCCCCCCCCCCACATCAGGGGACTGCTATAATTACTAACTGTGAGTTTTACAACACCAACACCTTGAAAACGCCCAACACACTATGTAAACTTCACCCTCACCCCTTCAACTTAGTATACAAGCAATCTATCTATCTATCTATTTACAAATAACCATTTCTGTGATCTTACAAGCAGTAGTAATCTACAAAAGAAGTGGAGCTTCTGGAGCCTGCATGAAGACTCAAAGTACACCAATATTCACATGGAGTGTTTATTTTTTTGAGTTCCCATTTTCTTTTTTTGAAAGTCTACAGGTGCTAGCCATCATCAACAATAGTGGTTGGCATGGCGAGTCAAAGAAAGAGATCGTCAAGAACGTTTGTTAATAATGGGGTTGTAGAGCTTGCAGAGAGAAGGGATGAACAGCATAGGGGAGGAGAGCATGGTTTCTTTTTTATTATTAAGACAACGGCAAGCCGCACACAGAACAATCGACCGTATTCACGGGATTGGAAAAAGTACAATGCGGGCAATTGAGCTGCTCAGATTCGCCGGAGAGCTGGGGATCATCGAGGCCCACATCATTAGGATGATGGATCGAGGATACGGGATAGGACTCGGCATGAGTGCCCGAATCCATCGCCCCCCCAGTCGCCGACTGGCCCGCGCCATTTGTGGCTCCTGAATCTATCATCCTCAGATCACCCGTCAGTCATCTCATATTCCGTCCTCACGCCATACAGAGCGCGCGTGGAGAATACACTTACGGGCCCCCGATTCCTGCACAATCGCCAACAGCGTCTGCCACGAGCTGGTTTGAAATAATGCTTGTGCCGTCGAATGGAGCCGCTCAGGATCACGGCAAAGCGCAAACTTGATCAAATGGACGATATCCGCCTAAGAGATGATCACAGTCCATCGAGAAAAATGAACCAATCTCATTAGTGAAGGCTCAAATAACACATTGGACTAACCGTACGGGAGAGCAGAATGATGAAAATTACCCGGTCAAAGATTCCGATCGTGTCAATAAATGACATGAAATGCCAATCGGACAGGTAGAGTTGCAGTTCGGACAGATGATCATCGCTGCTATCTTGCTCTTTTCCCTTTCCTTTCGCATTATTAGAAACTTGCACACTGGAGAATGCTTGGTTGAACTTGTCCAGAACGGGCCTTATTTTGTTGGTAACAATGTCCATGGATTGGTCATGCAGTCCGGGCCGATTTTCGATAGGAAATGGGGTGGGGGTGCAGAACAATGGAGACGGTGCATCGGGGAATCCGTGCGTCAACTAAGGGAGAAGATGGTGCATGCCTCGCGTTAGCGCTTTGTATAAGGATGGGGACGTAAAGCAGTTAGATCCACCTACTGAAACTAGCAAGTAGTCCACCGGGAAACATGGCTTGGCATTTTCTTTGATATCAATGCCGTACTTGTTCTTGTATCTATAAAAGACATCGGGTATGTATCTTGCTCGAGTGGGTGCTTCCCCTGCTTGCTGATCATCATCCTTCAACCTCACAGTCCCTGGATCCACACTTGCCTCGATCATGTCAGCCTTGACCATAGCGACTGCCTGGTCACTAGCTTGGTATGCAGTGACATCGATTCCACCTTCGTGATTGCCCGTAATAGTGCAGGTGACAAACTTGCTCGAGAACTTTCCAGAGGCCGAAAACCGTGAGGGGTTCTGGCGATTGGCTTGTTGATGTGCTGCAAAAATGGTCTCCAATGAAGAGAGAAAGAACGACTGAGCGTGTCGCTTGTAAATGACTTTTCCGGCCGCTTTGGCCTCCTCGGAGCTGTCGTCCGGTGTTAAGTCTGTAAAGATCATCCCGACGACGTGCAAGCCAGACAGCGAAGCCAGCTCTTCCACTCTCCGTTCATCTTCCCACGGGAGGCCGATATGGATTCCGTCCAGTTCTCCCTGTTGCGGCGGCTCGTGAATTGCCTCGACCACGGCCTTGATCCCCAGCGGAACTTGGTCATATCGCTCGTATCTTCCTAGCATGTAACCAAATCTTTGGCACCCTGTTTTCCTCCAAAACACCAGCATGTTCTCGATCAACGCTGGCGTAGCAAACTCGACATGGTCGATCATTCGGTACGGCTGGAGCTGCAGGGTGATGGCACTCGGCTGGCACTTGCTGCAGATGCCTGCAGGAAATGGGGCGTGGCTTGCAGATGGACATGGGATGACCACTGTGTAATCCAGTTCCTCTAGTGGAGGGATGTAGCTGGCACCGGTCTCGGGCTTGTTGGTTGCAGCATTCAGTTTTCGAAGGAAGGACTGAAAGGAGAGATGCTTGATGGCTCGCTCGGTGTGGAATGATGGGTCGTAGGGCTTTAAAAATTAATCCGAATAAAAAGCATTCAGACATTATTCAACACACTCGAGGAGCTTCAGAAAAAAAAAAAAAAAAAAGAATAGCACACCTCTAATGGCATGCAATAATCACACATGCTTTTATCTCCATGCCTACAAAACTTTCCATCACGCTTCCGAGGAATCTTGCCATCTTCCTTTTCTAAAATCTGATCAATCTTCAGTTCTTTCACGTCCTTCCATGCCTGGTTGCTAGGCTTGCGAGGGTCAGGGATGGATGATTTCGTAAGCTGATCGCCGTCTGTAGTATTATTCTTGCTTGGAACTGGAGCCGGCAAGTCTGTCTCTCCTTTAGATTTATAAGAAGCGAAAAGCAGATCACCGTGTCTGTGTGTGATTGCAAGATTTCTGTTATTTTACGGCCCTCTTAACAAGAAAAAAAGGGGGGAGAGGAGAAGGAAGCATCTGAAGAAAGGAGAACAGCTGACATGTGCGATTGTGCTCAGATCAAAGTTGGACTTACTTGATGCCTAGCTGAGAACACGATCCCGAGATATTGGAGACTAGCTTTTCGCCGCCTCGGGGTTGGTTGGATAAGGCTAATGTGCTCGGTTCCGCCTTTGGACAGTCGGTCAAAATCTAGATTGAAATGACGCAAGCGCTTGGTTATGGCTTCGTTTCCCGCCAATTATTTTTTTCGAAGGAATCGGTTTGCGGTAGTGGATTAGGAATGTGAATAATGTATTACCTTTGCAATTAGTTTATCCAGGTCATCTGTGGGTGAAATGTCATAGCGATGGGTTCCGTTAGGAGATCGAATGCGGACGAGCTGGTAGAGCGACAAAGGGAAATCAGGATCAGCTGGGGTGTTTGCCATGGCTTGATTTTCCAGCCAATCCTGGGCTGTTTCCATTCTGTTGTGGCTGCTTACCATCTCTTTTGTTGTTTCTTGTTGGTTGTTGACCGTCAGCTGAAAGTTTGTTGTCAAGTTTCCCTGTCTGCACACTGCTGTGTGAGCCAGTACCCCGGGGGGACTGCTCGGGTGCCCCCGACAGTAACTACAAGACCGCCAGCCAATTAACGCGTGTTCGATAGAAAGGGCACTCATCCATCTGGAACGTCGAATGGGGAACGCTTCCCCGCCCTGCTGCATCTCTCAGCTCGTAATACCCATGTATGATGTGAGTCTGGCCATCCATCCAATTGATGTATGTATGTAAATACATAGTCTTGAATCTTGAATCTTGTGGTCTGAAGTTATGTATGTACAGTGCCCGGAAGATGAGACTGGGACTTGCTTAGAACTTGAAGTGAACGGATCCATGTCCCTTCCTACGGAACGTACGCCCGACCCAAGCAGCACATGGCTCAAAGTGGGATCGATGGAGCACGTAAGCTAGTCGAGTATCTCTGAACCACGAGAGTATTTTCAAAAGCCTAGTGACTAACATCAAAGCTGGTTCCATAAACAGATCCGGAAGGAAGATACAACCGTACGCGTCACACACCACCTGATTTGCACACTCCAAAAACTGAACACAAGAACATATGGTAGTGGAACGACGTCAAATTCTTTCCCTTCAGTCACCTGGCTCCAGCTCTCGAGGATATGAGAGGCACTGCAGCTATCTGTGGTGGGAATAAGGCAAGTCTCCTCGATTTTGGTTGATGAATCAGATGTCACATTGGTCATATGAGATATATTAATGATATAATTGCTCTCTTTGACGTGAAGATTTGGATGATTAAGATGGATCCTGCGCAAGATAAATGCCACCTCATCCACGAAGTCATTGACAAATCCAACACCGTAACAGTCAGTTGTTCCAATCACGACTATATTTTTGTCAAACTGTTCTTCTCGTATTTCAAAACCCTAACGAGTCATAATTTCCCTCTGTTAAATAAACACGATAACTGAATCAATCATCAGGGCGGTAGGACAGAAGTTTTTCATACCATATCGTGGTCTGTCGATCCTGTCTCTCTTCAACCCATTCTCGCCGCTGCAGGCATCAGGGGAGTCGTCAAGATTTTCCATGGGCGCACAGCCACCGAATTGGGAATGATGTATGGCCACGGTGGTGTGGGTTGACCGGCGTGAAGATTCGCCTACAAAAACTAGGTTCTTATTGATTGTTCTCTTCATGACTTATCATCACCATCCAGACAATATTGGCGTTAGCGTTCTCCCTCACCCACCCTCACATCCTGGCAACCGCTTCGGTTGATTATACCATTCGGATTTGGAATACCTCGTTATTGCTCAAGCCCTCGCATACCAGGCCAGATCCAAAATCCCAACCTTTGCTCCCGAATTGGGACAACCCCCCTGGCCAACTGGTAACGATTTTGGCCGGGGTAGGTGGCCATACCGCTCCGGTGTGCTCTCTTGTGCGTTTTTCTCTTGTCTCTGTGTGCATTGTCTCAGTAGGCCTACAACTCATTTCTACAATGACAAACAGGCTTGGCATTCAGTCCATCCTCTTTTAGCCACGGGAGGCATGGATAATCATGTCAAGGTTTGGTACCTACCCATGCTCCCCGGATTCCCTGCCAACTCTCCGCTGCAAGATACACGGCTGCCCGAAAGTCTCCAAACCGTCGATCCACACCCTCCTGAAACCTCACAACCAGCGCCCATTACGTCTTTACCCATCTTCAACAGCAAGCATGTCCATTCCCATTGGGTCGATCAAATCATCTGGGCTGGGCGACTCACCCCGGTCATTGTTAGCAAATCCTCGATTATCTGTAAGCAAAGTCGCCACCCTTTCGCCTCATACGCATCCGAGCAAGACCTCGAACCCGCGACGAGTGTGTGTGTCTGGCAGCCGAGCGTACTTGAAGATATGTTTGTCGATCAAAGTGGGTCCAGTGAGCCGCAAGAGCATGAAGCGAATCTAGGTGGAGTCGATTTCGAGATTGAGGCCTCGTTTAAAGTCCGCAAGCTTGGCTTGGATGAGGAGCGTGAAAGTGTGGAGTGGGGCCTGGGAATGTGCTTGGCCCAAACGCAGCTCGAAGGAAGTGGACGACTTGACCTGGCCCTCTTAGTGGCAAACCATCCTGATGGGATCGCCGAATTCCCACTCAACTCACGTCAAAGCAGTCCACCATCAGCAGCCGCGCCTGCCGTTATTCTTCATCCTTCTTCACCTCGTAAAGATCAGCCGAATGGGGAGGAAGGGCAAGGCATTTTCAGGGCTATCGATGCAACACCTACCGTCCTGGGAAACAAGCCTGCCTTCTTGATTCGAGTCGGGCAAAATACGGCCATTGAGTTGTGGAGGCGAGAGTTCCCTCCACGGACCTATCAATGATGGTGCAGTATAAATGCTTGTGATTATGTTGATCTCCTCTGCACACCTCCACCTCATTTTCCCAGCTATTGTGGAATGCGTGATAGGCTTTTGTTCCGCCTTCGGAATTTATGATCTTTCCATCGAATGCATCTGAGATCGCAGACGAATTTCTCAACACTAGCGACTCCCCCCCCCCAGCTTATACGCGGCAATCGCCCGATGGTTCATATTTGACCCACTGCCACTGTCAACGATCGCCAGCAGGGTCATGGTCAAGATCGGAAACAGGGGCGGGTGAACAAACAGACTCCTGCCTCGAAGAAGCACCCGAATGACGCATTGGATTTATCACACCTGTTTTTTTTTTCTATCCCGCGTACCATTCCTTCTGCTACAGGCTGTTATCTGCTCAAGCGCATTTCCAGCGGAGTGGCCAAACCAGGACCCGCGACCCCACTGCCACACTGTGGCGAGTCGGACCCACCGCATCTGTACACATATATATAACTCAGCAAACCCAGACGGGGTCGTCCCCACTCGCCACTGGCCGTTTGTTCTGGCGAGTCTGGTTGCAACCCGACACAATGATATCTGCTCGCCTCGTTGTCACTTCTACCTCCTCCCGCCAGCAATCCTCTCCCGAATTATATGCCGGGTTCTGCTTCCTCCAATGTTCACATACATCGGCTTCCTATTGTTCCCATTCATGTCACTGCAAATCTTGACGCCACCAACAACCACCCAACGCACAACGAAAGAGGGAAACCAATTATTATCAAGACCCAGACAAGAAGGAACGAGCATGAACAAGACAGCAGGGGTGGTGTTGTGGAGGCTTTTCTATCTGTTTCTCGCTCTTCCTCTTTCTCTTGCAGAGTCTTGTGTACTACCTCATCTCTCAGTCAGAGTCATCTTTCGCTCGTTGTGACAGCTTCTCTTCTTGACTAAAAGAAGCCTGGTCCAGAAAACCAGGGAAGGCACACTCTTCTCTCCCTCCTTCCACGGCCTACGTTCCCATTGCGCTCCCTGGCGCTGTGCTTCGCCGTTCCACTGGGGGGTCGTTCAAATGTTGCATTTTCTAAACGGGTTATCAAGGGTGTCATGATCAAACAATTTTTCTTCATAAAGAAATTGATTGATAATCTTCTTTTCATTCCAGCAAAACAAAAAAGGCATAACAAAACAAAACAAAAAAAAGAGAGGATTTTACATGTGGACCTACAAACAGGCAAAAGGAAAAAGAAGAAAGCAATCTCTAGAAAAGATCCACAGAGTTATTTTTAAGGGAACAGGTTGTCGTGCATGACCTGTGTTGTTGGACCTTTTTGCTTTTAGATGAGTGACTTCCACTTCACAAACTTGTTGAGGGGAGTAGGGGGTCACTCTTCGTCCTCTTTACCAGCCTGATCTTCGGGAGGATCCGAGGCCTTGGGGCGGGAAGAGTGAAGCTGGAACGTCTGCTGGTATTGCTCGACCAACCTAGAATGGCTCTCTGACGCGAGTTTTTTGATCTGTTCTTGAGACTGGGCGGGGGGAGGAGGGGCGCGGTCGGCGGGTTTCTTGAGTTTGTGGCTGTGGGCGAGTTTGACGGGCTTTGCGCCGAGCGAGGCGAGCACGTCAGCCAGTGACTTGGGCCGGGCCGCGCGGTTCTGGGTGCGTCTGCGCGCGTCGTCGTCTCCTCCTCCTCCTCCTCCCCCTCGGAGATCGCGCAGCAGCGCTCCCAGCGAGTCCTTGAGCGCCTTGGCAATCTCTTCCAGCTCGTCCCCTGAGCTCTTGCCCGTCTGCTCACTCGACGATGAACCCTTCTTGTCCGCTTTCCCATCCGATTTGCTCTCCTGCGTTTTGCTCTTCCCGCCCGACCTCCCTTGTCGTGCCTCGTCAGCAGCCGTCTTGTCCATGTATATCTTGCCAGTGTCCGCGTCAAAGTAAACGGTGATCGGATCAATTTCTAGTTCTTCGGGCTTGTTGTCACTCTTTTCGCTTGTCCCTTGACTATCGGAATCGGGCTTGTCAGTGGTGGCTTGGTCACTGTTTTCGCTCAGCACTGTTTGGTCGGGCACACTGCCGGGTGCTGGTTCATTATTCTCGGGAGAATTGTCCGCCTTGGCTTCGCCCGAGGGGACGTCCGTTGAGTCATCTTTTGCAACAGGTCCTTCAGGGGAAGCTGGCTTATTGAGATCATCAGGAGAAGGGTTTTCCGTCACTGTACTTTGCTCAGCAATTTCTTTGGGGGCTTGTAGTTTCTCTTGTTCTTCTTTCACTTTGCGTGCCTCCTCACTCGCCTTCCACTTTTCGATTTCCTCGTTGGTCAGGACGGGTCGGCATCCAATGTTGGCAACCATCTCTCCAGCTCCGAGTCCTTTCCGGGAACCGCCGTCGAGAAACAAGGGTTCAGAACATAATCGAGGGGTGTGGATGACCAGGAGATATTCGCACAGGCTGGTCTCTCGGAGCAAGGCGATGTGATCGGAGCCGAGAGTGGAGCAGTGAAACTGAACTTCAACTGAGCGAGGTTTGCCAGTCATGTCACAGATGGTGCCGCCATCCCAGCGTTGAACCAAGTACCGCTTCTGCTGAAACTCTTCTTCCTCGATTTCCATCGAACTCTTGATCACCGACTCATCGCGCAATACATCCGAGATGCTCCCAAGTATGGATGCGCCTCCGGAAGCGAACCGATTGCGGCCGAGGGATGTCAGCTCACCCTCGCCGGCAGATACCGAGGGCGCGGGTAAGGTTCCCTCCAATCTCGCTTGATAGTGTGGATTTTGTGGGTGATCGAGGTGAAACCCGAGTATGTAGACATCTTGTTCGGGATCCTCTTGTGGATGATTGTATCCGGGAACCATGATAGCATGGAATTGTTTGATTTCACCTTTACCGCTGGAAGCATAGAAAGAGAGACATGAGTGAGCTGACTCTTGTAATCAATTACAAATAGATATGTTAACTGACTAGCAGAATGAATAAGTGAACCATCCTAGCCGAGTGTATATGCAGCGATCTTTGAGCGATGAGATCAACTTCAGACCATTTTCGAGGCCTTCTTGTTCGATTTTTTGGCGTTCACTCTTCCTTTCTAAATCCTCTGTTTCGGGGCTTGGGAGGTCAGGTACAGCTGTTTGGGCCTGGGGAGACTGCTTCGAGGAAGCTAGTGAAGGGATCGGTGGGAGTGCACAAAGGAATGCTTGGCCGGAAGCCGTCCGCATGAGGGTATGTCTCAGTTCAGCCTGGTCCTCCTTCTTATGGTGCAAGCACAAATGACAGAGTGAGTCCCAATGCAGATCGATGTGATAGGGATTGCGGAGGAGGAGAAAGAGGAGAGCTAACCTGATGGAGTGAGTTGTAGTTGGAGAGGCTGATGTCTTGGTCGCTGGACTCGGACTGCAGGTTGTTGAGGATGGCAGTGGCGGTGAGGTTGTTGATCGCATGGTCCCATCCCGACAGACTGACCGAGTACTTCGGATAGGCCAGAGGATCCGGTGGAGAGTGGGAGGAGAGTGAGGAGACATGCCGGGAAAGACAGAGCACGACGAGGCAGAGTCTGGTACTCATATGAATATCGACCGAGTCAGAATGTGGAAAGTTGGAATGGGAATGGGAATGGGAAATATGTAGTAACTTTCAAGTGAAGCTGTAAATATGTAGCAGTGGTGCACACGACAACAGACATGTCTCAGCTCTGGCCTGTCAACGCCCTGTCATCTCATCGGTCACCCTCGCCAAAACTCCCACTTTCACTAAATATGTACTACATATTCACTGAACAACATGAAACCTTGAACCAGAGGTGTCATGTTGGCCTCAATCTAACATTTGACTTTAGTGCTAGTCCCCCCCTCCTATGTCCCAACGGCTTGCCCTCCAAGCACTTGTTTAATTTGTTTTTAAAAAATGAGCTCAGCCAATAATCAAAAATAAATAGGACATATCACCATGAAAAAATAATGATCACTTGATGTCAAGTGACATGTGGCTAGGTTCAGAAAGCTATCCAGTATCTATCCAGCGCAGCAATGTGTCAGCCCCTTGCAGCATACAAAGGCACCATTGTAATCGGGCTAAACTACAACCAGAGCAGGGATCAATGTAATGTGATCAACGCTGCTACCAATACAATACATGTATTGTATATGCATAAACACTGTATCGTATTGGTGAGCCAATACCACCTTTTTTTCAACTGTGGAATTGCATTGGCTGGCCAATACAATACCCTTGTATCATATTGGCCTTCCCAATACACACATTTCAAAATCTGTGTATTGTATTGGTGGGCCAATCCCCCAGATACCTCACCAATACACCAAGTATTGGTGTGGTATTGGAGGGCCAATACACAGATTTCTGATTTTGTGTATCATATTGGGCCCACCAATACAGGACCCTGGCAAGCCCCTATATATGTCAGTAACAAAAAATCCTGGATCTTGCCAAAATTCATGCATTTTTCAAGCCTATTCATACACGTTTCATGAGTAACCTTTCCACCAAGGTGCGGGTTTGGGGGAGGGGGAATCCGGGATTATGGGGGGTTGGGGGTGCGGATGGCCCACCCCCAACCCCATATAGTGATTTTTGATCATTTTTTTTGGCCAGATACCAAGGGAAATGATACCTCATGGATTTCTTCTGGCCATATTTCCACCTGATCTCACATCTAAAATCCCAAAAAAATGCAGAAAAGAGTGAGAAAAGATGTGAAAAACTTGTCAAACCTCCTAATTGATCAAACATTCATACATTTCAGGTGAGTAACCTACATGGAAAAAATGGACATTCATACATTTTTGGTGAGTATCATTTGGGGTGTTTGGCCAAAAAATCATACATTTTCATTACTGACATAGGTAGGGGCTTTCCAGGGTCCTACCAATACACATGGGTGGAAAACTTGTTATTGTATTGGCACTGCGCCACAATACCAATACAGAGTATTGGAGTGCAAAACTGATATGATACACACCAATACAGATAAATACATGTATTGTATTGGTTGCAGCGTTGATGTTATGTCACTTGATATCAAGTGACAATTGTTATTTCATGGTGTATGCCTGGTGAACCTAAATACTTCCATGAGACTTAAGAATGCATTCCTTGTCCACTGCCATTTCTTCTAGTTATCTGTATTCCATTTCCAGCACTTACAGAAGAAGAAGAAGAAATCAACAGTCAGCTGGTAGGATTTAAGTTATCTCTACAAAGCTGTTATTAATCTTTGTGGCATCACAAATGCTGGACCCAGCCAGTGTTACTTGTCTGATTCCCAGTCAAATGATTTATTGAGCTTAACTAATCCTCTCTGAGGAGGCTCAAATTGCCTCCTCAGGAGAGGCTTACATCTAATGTCCCTTGCCTGGCCTGAGAGAAATAAAAATAATTCAAACAAGGTTGTTTTTTTTGCTTCATCAATTTTTTTAAAAAGCACTTTACACCAATGTGCAACAAAAAAATAGACAGATTTATAGCCTAGCATCTCAGGTTCCATCTCCATTTTTTTGGTAAATTTTACTCCAAGAATGGCGCATCCACCTTCTTTCTGGTCTTCCCTTTTGCCATTGATCAAAATAAGAATAAATCCTGGATCTTGGATCTCTGATATGTGGTTCTTGGTAAGTACTTGCATGTTGTTCTGTGGTTTCAGATGCAATTGAATGTTACCCATAGTTCAACAAAATAGTTTTCTATTGCAAACTTTCTGATGGCTGACAATGAAAACATGGGGGAAGGGGGTATGGTTTGACAGCAGGATCATTTCATGGGAAATACATGAGCAAAAACCATTGGATGAGATTGGACTATTGGGAAGTAACATGATGAAGTGCCAGATTTACAAGATGCTACGTCTGAGTGAGGGGTGATATTAAGCATTTTGAAAATATGAAAAATGTCCTTGAAACCTGGCGTTTTCAATGGTACACCAGGGGAGAGGAGGGGGCACTCTCCAGGGAGTGCCATAGCTTAAGTTGACCCTGGTTTTGGTCTGAACTCTGTCAGAATTCAATCACAAATTGTTGATGAAATATTCCTCTCAATGAGGTGAAATGGAGGTGTGATAATGATGAAGTTATGTTCTAAACATTGTGAAATGATCAACAACTTTTGTTGAATTTATTTTGAATTCTAGCTCAACTTAATCTTGACTATGGACTACAATTGCTCAACAAATTCATGTTACAGAGACATACTGGTCAACAGGCTTTGTCTTTCATGGATGATTACTAGCTTGTGTTGGTTATGGGGTGTGAAACCAATCTTGACAATGACCCCTATCCCGCTCAAGCAGGATAGGGGGAAATTTCCAAAATTCCCTCTCACAAAAAACAGAAATGGAAAATGAAGCTGAGAATATATAAATAAATAAAAAACCCCTCTTACCACCAAGTGTGTGGCAATGCAACATGATTTCCAGCTGAACCCTAACATTCCCCGGATTGACTTCAATCATTTTTTTGGACTGAGAGGGGTACCGTTTTGTCACATGTTGTGGTACAATTGCGGCAAATTTTTGCTAATGTCAGGGAAGATTCTTAGACTTATTTGGATGCAGAAGGTAAAGAATTCAATAGTATAAAATGATTGTTAATCAATTTTTTCAAAGAAGAGCTTGGCCATGATGATCTGTTGGAAAATGATCATCCTTCCTGAATGGCTTTTTTGTACACTACTAAAATTTCAATCAAACAGTCTGGATTTTCATCAGAATCATTTTATAAATTGAAGATCAATTCAACTTGGATTACAAATTTGTTTTGGATATCTTTTCTATACAGATTAAACTAAATTCCAGTCAAATTCCAGATGAGTTCAACATGGGTCAACCAATACTTTGTGAAGTTCAAAGAAAGATGTAGGGGAGGTATCCACCAGAGTTACAGAAAAAAGTTAAGCTATGGCACTCCCTGGGGAGTGCCCCCTCCTCTCCCCTGGTGTCACTACCCATAATTTTTCAGCACTACTTTATCTGGGCTTGATTCTCCTTTTTTTTGTGCCCATTGCACTAACTGAGCACCAGATTTTCTTTTTCTTTTTTCTTACTTCATTACATCCAATTTTACTAAAGCTACAATTTTATAGTTCAAAAATGCAAGGGCTTTGCTCTTTTGCTGATTTAAAAATTAAAAGCGGGGCTTGAATTGACCCCCTGTGGCATAAAAGCTGCCTATGGCGGGGTTCGCATGCCCAAATCGCATCAATCCAGCCTCCTTTTATATTCCACTGAGCTCTCCTTCCCTCACCCACTTCATCTCCAGGTATCCAGTTCAGCCACTTCTCTTGCCACAACAACCGCAAGCTCCCTGCAAATTCCATCAACACAATCTATGGCCCCTCAAATTGCATGTGCCACGCTCACCGTTGTGCTACTTGTGCCTGATGCCACATCCGCATACGTTGCTTGAGTCCGGATCCAGTCCACCTGCCCCTTATTGTTGGGCTACACAGTCCCACAAGGTCCAAACTTTGTGTTGTTTAGGGATCTATGTATGTACTTGTCATCCAACCTGGTTGTTGCACATTGCAGCTGACCCATTCCACTCATTTTCACACATGTTTTCCTCAGCCTATGGTGTTGAATTTGTTACCATTGCCCACTACACACTACCATGGTCGGATCCCTCACCTGTTGCACCGATTACACAGTGCCCCTGGGACCATCAACATTGCTATTACATTCACAATTGCTTCATTTTTACCTGCCGCCCATCGGCGGCTTTTCCTTCACAAGTCAACAGCATTCCTACGCAAGATTTACTTTGTGAGATGCGATGCAGAGATCCGCCGGGGCTGAGTGCAGATTATTGTGCATAATGACCAAGCCCTTCAGGCAAACGCTGCCCAAGAAGAATGGGCCGTTTGCAGGGCCGACACAAGTGATCAGCTTCTTGCTACAATTAGGCTGCCTGGGTTTAATGTTTGGCTCGGTGAATCAGTATCTTTGGCAGACGGAGCGACTGGGCTATTGCAACACGGGGATGAAGAGCAATGCGATGAGGCGGGACCAGCAAATCTACCAATTTATGCAGCTTGACGACATGAGTTCTTCTCACAGCAAGGTGGAGAGCTTTGCCGACACGTTTTGAGCCAAGCTGAGGCAAGCATTTAAGGCGGCGAGTGCGTTCGGGCTCCTGCCGGACTGCCAGAGCTTCCCCCCACATGCGATCTGCGAGCGTGGGAGGATCGTTCAATGCAAGCTGGACTTCGTGCAGACGCATACGGACTGGCAGAAGAGGCAACAGTGGGTCAGCTACACTACATATAGCGTTAGCGCAGCGTAGCGCTAGCTTATTAAGCTAACACTACAAAAAGCTAACGTTAGCGCCAATTTTGGCCAGCTAACACTACAGGATTCCTGAGAAAAAAAATGTAGCTGTAGCGTAGCGTTAGCTTAGATCTGGAAAGTCAAGCTAACGCTACAAAAGCTATCAGTTAGCTGCCATGTAGCGGCGTTAGCTTTCAAAACCACTACGCTACCTGTTAGCGTAGCGTCTGACATAGCTACGCTAACTGTTAGTGTAGCCTGTGAAACAGCTACGCTAACTGTTAGCGTAGTGATTTGAAAGCTACGCTAACTGTTAGTGTAGCTATGATAATAGTTACAGTAACTGTTAGTGTAGCTTATTGTAGCTTAGTGTAGCTTATTTTGTGATAACACACCAAGCATTCAATTACTTGAAAAAAAAAAAAAAAGCGGGCGCCAAAAAAAAAAAAAACAAGTATGATTTTTCGGGGTTTTGAATTTTTAACTTTTTTTAATGATCTTTTTTAATATTTGATACTTAGTTTTTTTTTTTTTTTTTTTTTTTTGAGTAAAATTGAAACCAGTCACGATAGATTATGATGAGACAGTAGAGCAAACAGAAGAGATTGATTGAATGATTTTTTTTTTTTGAAAAGCTAATATGAGAATTGATGATTCTTTGGGCCTTCTCAAATTTTCCTTGCAGTTGCATGCCTTCCTTCAGCCACATGTGACTACTGACACATTGTACAATGGTTTGTGGTTTCAAGCTTCCTCTTCCGCTAGAGCAAACATCTGCTGCTGAAGAAAAGGTACGTTCTGCTGCGCAGGATGATGCCAATGAAGCTAAATAATCTTTTGACAAAGCCAAAAGAACAGGGTAAGTCTTTGCATGATCCTGGAGGTTAAAAAAATAAAAAACATCAGATCAAAAACAACGCTAAATTTCATGAGAAAAATTCAAATAAAAATACCTTCCACCAGATCAAAAGACTTTTTGGCTCCTTTGAAGATGGCCCTTGAAGCCGATCAATGTGAGTTATTTATACTTCAAGCTCTTTGCTTTCTTCTGTAGACTGAGGGGCGTTGAATTTATCATAGATATCTTTGCTTTTGGAAGCGGAGTTATTTTTGGGATCTTGTTCCAAAAGTTCGATATCGTTCTTCTCCTTTTGCTTCAAGGTGGCTTCTTTTTTGTTGAAATGTTGCTCAAATAACCGTTTTTCATTGTCTGCCCTTGAAGGCCACAACTTTTGGAAAATTTTTAATCAAGATGTTGGATGGAGAAGAGTTGCCATGACAAGGGTTATGCATTCAAGTGCCTCGTCCAGGTAAACATCTAGCTTTGATATCATTTTGTGATACATTGGATGAAAAGGATGTCCTCGTGCACAAGCTTTCTCTTTCTCTAGCAGTTCGGATTTTAGTTGATAATAATTTGGCAAGACAAAAGCACCTGTTGGACCATCCCCCTCCATTTTCTTAGTGAGACGCTTGAAAGGCTAAACACAAAGTCAATAATTTGAATGAGATTTGAGTGAATCAAAATTTGATAATTTCTTACTTTTAACTCCTCATTTAAGTCGTTGATCATCATCCAGTCCTTGCTTGAAAACTGGATTTCTTTGAAGTGACCAAACTTCTTCCGGTTACCCTTACGACTTGATCTAGCAATCTGATCCTGAAATTTATTGTACTCATCACGTAGCATTTTGTCAATCACCTAATATATTCAATTTGAAAATGCTAGTTTCTTTTTTATAGTATTTAATCTGATCACGGACTTCTCTTTCTTTGTAAGCACGTCTTTGGCTTTTATATTTAATATTCCAGCAAATTCCATAACCAGCAATCAAACTTTTTAAGTTTTTCCCTGCAGCACGCCATTCAAATTCCTGTCTATAAACACATGAACCAGTGATTTTCTTCACGAAAAAGTCCAACTGCATAGTACAATGAGTCAGCACAAGAAATAATTGAGGAAACAACAAAAGACTCACTGCTTTGGTCAACTCATCGAATTCATTTGAGCTGTTTTGATTGGTTGCATCTTTCTTTTTAGATTTTGATTGCGTGTCCACCTCCTCGTCATCAGAACCATCAGAATTATTTTCTTCAACTTCTGTCTCTTTTTCACCGTTGACACCAGCATTTCCTTTTTCACCGTTGACACCAACATTGTCATTGTCATATTCATCGCAATTGTCATTGTCATTGTCATTGTCATTGTCCTTGTCATTGACACCCTTGTCAGCCACGGTGTCTATGACAATTACTTCTCCCTCAGGTTCTACTCCTTTGTCGTCTTCTTCCTCTACAATTGTTTCCAACTGGTTGGGATAGGGAAAGTTGCCAAGGAAGGATTGTTTGATTTTTGGTGGCGGTGGAGCTTCAAGACCCAACACTTTCAATCCAGAATTAACAACCAAAGCCATCTTGTGACAAAAACACTTTATATGCATTGTCTTGTAGTCCCATTCAAAGTCGGCCGTGCCTTCAAGTTCCCTCAATTTATTGTGCATTGTTTCTGCCATAGTATTATCATTAGAACCCGAGTCTGTAGTCTGGCAAAGCATGTATCTAAGGGAAACCAACAAATTAGTTTTCTTATGTCACAACGTTGGATTTTGAGCAAACTAATTCTACTTATCTTTTTTTGAAGTCCATGCTTATTTAAAATATTGACGATTGGTTCAGCCAACAAGTGTCCCTTGTGGTGCCACGCAACCAATTTAAGACTCAAATGAAGAACATTATAATCCCAATTGTTATCAATAAATGATACTGAGGCACCAATAAATCCAAAACGGTTTCCTTTTGTCGTCCACACATCATGAATTAGACTGAACTTGCTGTCTGTTGCCTAAAAGATATTTGAAACAATGATAAATCAGATACTTGTATTGGTTTGAAGTAACTATGTACTCACTTTTACAAGATTGATCATGGCCTCTTGGAGATCCAAGTACACAATCCTAGCTGAGTCCACTGCCCATCGCCTCTTGAACAAGTGGGAACCTGCTTCGCAGTAGGCAAATGTCGCTTGGAGATACGGGTCTTCAACTTGATTCCAAGGTAATGCTTGACATAAGAGCCACAGTGTAATCATTTGATTGAAGGTGACATTGTCAACCTTTTCAGTTTGGGCGAAAAACCTTGTGAGCGCTGGATTTTTGGTGTTCTTCTGTAGCTGATTCTCTTGAAGTGATGTCTGAGGAAGCTTGGCACCGGCAGTGATTGCTTCTTGACGTTTGGGACAGCCATGAGACAGTCTTCCTTGTTGACGAGAACCATCACGATGCGTACAGAGATTGGACAAGCTGGATTGGGAGACTAGGACTTCCTTTTCACACCATAAACAGTTGTAGGTGATCGGGGTCTTGTCCTTGGGCTTCAAAAATCAAAACATCAGATAAGAATTTTTTAAGTCCAAGTAGATTATTAATTGACTTACATCACCATCCCGGTGGAACGCCTGACTAAAATATGCCTTGACATCATCAAACTCTGGGTTCTTTTGTTGACGGTTTTTTCTGACTTTGGAATTCTCTGCGTCAGAGTCTTGAGTAAGGTTGACTGTACCAGGAGCGTTTTGGGAGTTTGCCACTGTAGATTGAGACTGAGACTTGGATCCACGAGTTTTTTTTGACGTAGTAGACTTTGGCTGAGAGCCCCAAGTTTTCTTCTTAGCTTTTGATACAACCACAGGTTCTGAGTCGTCAGTGTCTGCCAATTTGTCTTCAGATTCTTCTTTGGATTCTCCTATGGATTCTGACTCTGACTCTGCAGGACCTGGCTTTCTTTTTTTTGTTTGCTTTGGGGGTGGAGAGGTGGGTCTTGATTGTGCATCGCTCTGGCAAAGTGATCTTCTTGAATCCTGAGAGGGCCAAATCATCCCCAAGTTTCTGACCAGAGTGGTAATTCTTGAGGAGTGACGGGTTTGGCCATTGGATACATCACTAGTGTAACCATTACGTTGAGATGAGGCTTGGAATGATCTAGTTGACATCTTGAAGGAAGTGTTGATGACTTGATGGACTGTTTTAAATCAAAAGTAATCAGGTGGCTCTTGATGACCATTGATTGCCACAACAAGTGATGACGTGGAAATTATGAAAGATTTCACAGACCCAGTCAACTTTGATAGCCACAGGACATCTTGCTTGTATAGAAAAATAGAATGTTTTTTTTGTCAAAAAGGGCAAAATGATTATTATTTTGAAGGTTTTTGCATTACTTGATTGATAAACACAGTCAAACAAGGAAATAAAAAAGATTCAATTGAATTACCAAAGACAAAAAGAAAAAAAGAATAAAAGGAAATCTTTTTATTTGATTAAGAATATATTTGCCTAAGGGTTGGATTCGGAATCTAAATTTGAAGCATACTAAAAAAAGAAAAAAAGGAAGATAGACTGAAAGAAAAACAAAACTGTTATCAAAGAACCATTTGCTATACTACGGAACATATAGTGAAGATGATCTCCAAAGTAATGGAGAGGATCATCATAATGGCCTAGTTGATACTTGCGACAAGCATTAGCAAGAGAAAAATTAATCTGTAAAGACATTCCAAGGCGAGTAAAAGTAGAACTAGGGGAATGAGGTAGAGTGCAGTGTTTGTACTTATTGGCTTGCCAGATCATTTTGACAACCCCATGTTGGTAATCGAAGTTGATCCCAGTGGCATAGTCAGGAAAGCAAAATTTACCCCCTGTAACGTCATAACCAGATTCAGGGGGGGCCAAGCGGCCATCAGAGGAGTAAGTAGGAAGGAAGAGAACAAAGGAAAAGGGGGAAACATCCTTTTTGTCAATGTGAGGAGGATTGAAAAACCCATCAGTGGTAAAGGTGAGATGGGGAGAGCAGGAAGTTTCAGAGGGTTTATCACCATAGCGAAGAGAGTCAAAAGAAGGAATGTCAAGCGCTTTCATAATTGATTGATTGGCTGAGAAGGGGAAATTAGCCATCGCTTGAAAATATCTGCCAACGATATGGCCAATGCGGGGAGATTGGAGGAAGTGAGTATCAAACCTTTCCCTCTTGCCAGGAGTCAACTTTTTGATGTATCTGCCAATAATTTGCTTGAAGTCCTGTGACTTTTGCCACCCAATGGCCCACATCTTGCCACCCCAGGAGCAATGTGAAGCACCCACAGCGTTGATAAACTCTTTAGATTTGTGTAGGAAAGTAGATAGAAAGTTGAGATCATCCTTATCCTTCTTGGTCAAGTCCTCCCAACGAGTGAATTCCATCACAGCAATCACTGATGGTTTTTCCTCTGGATCAGGTTTGGGATCCATGATGACACACCTACCAGAGCGCAAGAAGAAGAAAGTGTTATCGGCTTCTCTGATAGCAGCTTGGACTTCGGCAGTGGTGGGTTTGCAATCAGGATTGCCATTGTTGTCGAAAACAATAGTTGGGTAAAGGTTCAGAGGTTGATACCAAACACGCTGCCATTGGATGGACTGCTTGGTGGTGTCGTTGAGCCCAATAAGGTTTTTCTGGATAGACAAATGCTTTTTACTCCCCTCTCTTTCCATCCAGCTCTTCCTTGAGCACTTGCAAGAGCTATTCTTGTTGCTGTTACGGCAGGTGGTCCCCAACCATGATATTCAGGACGGAGGGATCCGTCCACATTCCGCAGCACACAAGAGATATACCCCCACAAGGCAAAAAGATAAGCAGACAGTCAAAAAGGGAAGAAAAAAGAGGAACATTGGTAAGTATCTACATGAAGAATAACAAAGAAAAAAAAAACCATACCAATCCCTTCTGTTTCGACCCATGATGTGTGTGCAAGCGTGGATAGGAGCAGAGGGGGGGGGGGTAGCTAGTTTGGAGACAGCAGGTGGCGGCGGCAGTGGTGGCAGCCAGGTAATGGCAGTGGGGGGTAGCTTGGTCAGTGGCTGACGGTCGGAGACGGCAGGCGGCGGCGGCGGTGGCAGCTAGTAGCAGCAGGGGGGTAGCGGTGGTCAGCGGGTGGCGGAAGCATTGTCAGGGTAGCAGGGTCCGGGTGGGGGGGCTTAGAGCATCTCCAACGGACTCGCCAAACCGGGACCCGACACCCCGATTTGGCGAGTCGCACCAAAAATCGGGGACCAGCGGACCCAACACCCGACTCGCCAAAGCGACTCAGGGTCGTCCCAACTCGACACAACCCGCACGGTCTGGCGAGTCTCTCCGACCCGACAAACGCACCTCTCGGCACACATATTTTTTTGCAGCACCACCCCACACCACCAATTTCATCACTCCTCAACACACATACCTCTGTCAAGCAATTCCTGTCCTCTCTATCTCCTTGCTTTCTGAGCAATCAGTTATGGACATTGATTCACAGAAAACCCCAACTAAAGAAAATATAAATAAATAACACAATTCCACATGAGCCCCCCCCCCCAAAAAAAAAAAAAGATAAGAAACAAAAAAAAACTATACCCAGTACAACATGCAAAGCATTCAATGCTCTTTGCTGGTGTTGCACGGCTGGTGGTGCAGCAAAATGCAGTGGCGGGTCACCACATATGGCGAGTCCGCTGCAAGCGATCTGTGGACAGGTGTGTGTCACCCTGTGAAATGTGGTCCAGGGCCGCAAGCCCAAGTCTCATTGCTTCAGGGACCGTTGGAGATGCTCTTACCTGGCAGGTTTGGTGGGTGCAGGCAGCTAGGGGTAGCTTGGTCTACACAGCGGGGGGTAGCTTGGTCTACACAGCGGGGGGTAGCTTGGCCGGTGGCAGCAGGTAGCGGCGGCGGGGGGTTGCCTGGTTGGTAGCAGTGGTGGCTGGGGAGCAAGCAAACGGGTGGTCAGCAGGGGGTCAGGGTAGCTCCGTCAGGGAGGGGAGCTTACAGTGATGTGGGGCAGAGTACGGGTAGTGGAAGCAAGGTGGTGGCAGCAGCTTTGGGCAGGTGATGAGGTTAGGCTTCTGGTCAATAAGGGAGGGCAGCTTGGGTGAGTCAAAGAGATGACTCACAGGGGGCCAGTCCCAGAGTAAGCAAAGGATGGGTTGGTTTATGAGTTGGCAGCAATGAGATGGATAGTGATGAGATGAATTGCGATGAGAGTGGGGTGGGAGTGAGAGCAAGAGAGGATGGATGGCGTTGGCTGGGGCAAGAAAAAATGGGAGAAAAAAATGGGAGAAAACGTGATAAAAATGGGAGAAAAAAATGCCAAGGTTGATGAAAACAAAACCTCCTGCGCAATAAGAAGGCAAAAATTAAAATTGGGCATTGCTAAAATAAAGCTACCCTGGGGATTACCCCCAGGGTAGCATTGGTCCAGTGGCCAGCATGGCCATTGGGCTGATCCCAACCTTTTCTTTACCCTGGGTTCAATTCCCCCACGTGATTAATTTTAGTCTTGGTATGAAATACATAGGTAGAGCTGACTAGTTAAAAACATGCTCCATCATCATGTTGGTTCTGAATACACTGACTGTTAGCTGTAGCTAAGCTACGCTACACTGCAAACTACGCTACGATACACTCCAAACAAAAGGTTATCAATACTTAAAATTATGTACAGCAAATCCGAAAAAGGATGGCACAACTTGAAAAATTTTCTTCCTCCAAATTTTTTTTGCCACCACAAACCTTATGCACCATGTGCATAAGGTTGCGCATTTGAACAAGGAGTGTCGAATTTGCTTCCACTCCACCTGTCCTTTTTTTTTTCTTCACATGCAAATTAGTAATGGCTCTCCGGCCCGGCATTACCCTCCTGATGGCTCTCCCTCCGGTCATTCAGGGTCATTGCCCATCCTTGCTTTCCTGATTCTTGTTCCCCCCAGCAACGCCAATCCAAATCCCTCATTCTTGATTTTTCCACCCTTACAAAACCCTTACCGCACTCAAAATGTCTATGCCAGTCAACCAGCATTCTTTCACTGATGCGGAACCACTTCAGTCTTTCCCGTCATATCAATCTCTGTCTATCAATGACAATCAATCCAACATCTTGAATCCCCCTTCCCATACTCCCAGTGTGTTTTTAGGCGTAGCAAACCCATTTTTACATACCGATGTACCTGCACCCAATGAGAATCATGACTTAGACGCTTCCTCAGATGCGGATGGGTATAGTGATCCCACAGGTGAGTTAAGCGTACCCAAAGAGAAGGAGGATAAGCGTGTAGGAATCCCTATTGGCATCAAATACACTATTTGGGTCAAGAAAAAATTTAACAACAATCAGGTTCCTTCCCGATGGGTCAAATGTGTTCCAGCGGCCAAGTCAATTCCTTGGACAACAAACATCACCGGGTGGGACCTAGCAAACTTCAAGCGAGGTGTTGCAGCCACCCTCTACGGGCGCACCGGTATAATGGACGCGATTCTTGAGGCTGAGGAGCGCCAAGTCCATTGCTGGTCTGGCTTTATATCTGGTGATACCCAGTTTCCAAAAACCCGACCGGCTATTTTCAACTCCGAGGAAGCGTTCAACATCTTTTCTCAAAGAGTTGAATACTGTCACAAAGCTACAAAATCCAAGTCTCGCTGTACAATCACCATTGACATGGACAACCCCAACCCTCGCAAGAAAGACCCTGCGGCTGTATGTCTTGTTATTTCAGCAAAGAAGTTGGATGACGTACTAACCCAAATTCTGCCTTGCATTTGTTTGTATCTCATTCAACAGATGACTGAGGCAGATGAAGCCTTATTGATGGCGTACGGAACCCCAGAAGAGCGCAAAGCTGTCACGCGGACCTGCCTCCAAAAGGAAAAAAATGTCAGTCACACAATGATCATCATTTGCAGGTCACCATGTGTCTTCAATCTGACCTTGTTTAACCATTTTTTACAGCCAAAGGCAGTTGTACAGTCTCCCCTACAGTTGGCTGCTCTGAAAATCCGTAATTCATGCTTGGAGCATGCGCACGGATCTTCTGAAGGCTTGACTTTTGTCAATCCAGACAATAAGAGCCAATTCATGCGAATCAGTCACAAGCGCCAGTGGATTTGGGCCATGGCTATCGTCAACTCACAGGCGGGGGCTGATGACACTCATCCCCCAACTGGTCACGAGTTTGAATGGGAATCTTGCGCTGCAAACATACCAAGCATGGCGGGCACTACGGCAACCCAGGCGATTAGAATTGAGGATTTGTCTCAACCTAGCTCGTTCCAACCAGCTCACATTGGAAAATCAAACTCAAGCACCAGGCTTGGCTCTGATGTGAGTGTAGTCGCTCCATCACCAGTCACCAGCCAGTACAAACATCACCGAGTCCACTCAGAATTGCCTGAGCGTGAGAAGAAGCTTCCCCGACTTGATAAGCCGCGTGAAATGCTCACTCCCCTTGGAGTTGAGCATTTAGGGAGGATGGAGGAGTACCTTGCTACGTGCCACATTGCGATTGACAATCACTATACTCAAATCTTGATTGAACACAACAAGATTACGCATTGGACTTACTTTCGGTGTATATCCCCCCAACATCTCCGCGACTTGAAGTTTGATGACGGACCAGCTCAAATGTTATCCGACAACTTTGGCATTTATGTAGATATGCTCAAGAAAAACAAAATCACAATTGAAAATGATTTACAATTGGTTTAACAGTCTTCCAAAAAAAATCCCGTGGCCCTCATCTCTACTCATCTGATTGGTCTGCTCGTTTCATGTCTGCCTGCCTCTGATTTGCTCCTATGTCCAGTCAATTCTGCTTCCTTGGTAGTCATATCTCTTGTGTCTCACTCGGAATCTCTTGTAATACATAGTCACAATAGTTGGATAGTTTCTTTTAGCTCTCTCGGCGTGCAAACTTGTAATATGTAAATAGTCACAATATTTGGATTGTTTCTTTCATCTCACTCGGAATCTGATATGGAATGCAAAGAATGACTTGTTAGTCAAATGTGTCTGTAAACCAACATAAATCAATCACACACCTTGATTGCTGTCTACATGCAGGCAAAAGTTCCTCCTCTCATGGGCTTGCCTGAGCATGGGGTTCAACATTGTGAGCTTCAGTGCAACATCTCTGACCCCCGAGTGTATGGCATTAGTCAGCCAATAATCATAACCGGATGACTCAATAAAGCTGAATGTTGCATCCGATTGATCAAAATTGCCGGTGCAGTCAGGGATGTATGCATCCCAGTAGATTTTGATGTGACGGTTGGACATTGATTCAAGAATGACCCGCCCAGTGTCTGTCACTAAACTCTTGCAGGAGGCTGCCAATATGCTGACAAATTCCTCATAGGTGGTGAAGCCAACCCCCACCGAGTTGATGACCGGCCGAGTTGAAGTCACTCTTTCCCAAACAAGGTGATCTGTGTTGTCAAGTAAAATTCCCGGCTGTACCAGAATGTACAAGTCAAACATTGTGTATATAAGAACCGTATGACCCTATCACACAATCATTGTCTAGGTAAGTGCAGACTCAGATGGTATACGGTATAACCGTGTACATGTTATTGGAAGAGACACATACATCTATTATTGGCATCCCCTCATTATCTTCCAAAAGAGGTGAGGGTGTCCGCACCGCCAAAGGGGTTGTATCGGTTACAACCCCCCGCGGCTAGATCGGTGGCGGCAACCGATGTAACATCGGTCTACCAGACCGATGTTACATCGGCGGCTCCCACCGATACATTATGCCTTTGTTCTAATGTATCGGTGGGCCCGGCCGACATAAAATCGGTCTGGGCGACCGATGTAACATCGGTCGCCTCTGGCCGACGTTACCGCGGGGGGTTGTAACCGATACAACCCCTTTTGCAGTGCTGGCGTATCCAAGATCTCATGCTGAGGGACAAGTGCCAATTGCAATCAGTGGTGGGCACAGTCTAGATGCGATCAGTGGTGGGCAATGTCCAGATGCAATCCGTGGTGGGCAATGTCTAGACAAAGGCAGCCAATGAGGATGCCCATTTTTCTAGTCAACCAATTAAGTAGACATATCGTTCCATCTCTGCATGATGGAACATAGTTGATGGCAACTTGCGCTATGTAGCCCCAAAATCACACAGATCATTCCAATCCAGGACTAGAGCTGCATCAGTCAATGGGCAACATCACTCAAAATCAAGTCCTCGTACACAACATCACATACATAGCATAGAAACTCATAGAACACATCTCATTTATAGATTAACTAAAAATAAGCAAAAAAAAAAACTGGATCAACAACTACTAAGAGATAGATCCAATTCCAAGCATAACTCAAAACAAGGCAAATAAAGAGAAAGGATCAGTTGAGATAGCCACAGTCGCAATAGAAAGAACGTATAAGGGTGGGGGTTGCAACTCGGCGCAAGCAATCTTCAATTTTGTCTGCGTTGGATTCCCTGCCTGTGAGAGTGTGTTTGCGTCGAAGCCGCATCTTGAAACAAGCAAACACTTTTTCAATCGGGTTGAAATCGGGTGAGTAAGGCGGCAGATAGATCATGATGATGTGATTCCTGTTGGCCAATTCAGTTATTTTTGCACCAATGTGAATCTTGCAGTTGTCCAAAATTAAGACACTGTTTGGGCCAGGGAACGGGCCCATACGGGGAAACTAGAAAATCAAAACAATTTTTATCAAGCTGAGCACATGTGAATATGTACAGATTATATATACGTATAAATGAATAGACTTTGTTGACTGACCAGTACATCAGCCAGGAAAAATTCAAAGTCCAAACGTGACATTGTGCCATCTTGCACTATCACCTCGAGTACACCATCAAGAGAGATTGCCGGGATGAGACTGAACCAAGCGCCACCACGCTTCTTGTAAATACGGGCAGAGCGAGACCCCACTTTAGTCCACGCGTATTGGCGCTGCTGAGCCTCAGTGCAAACCGAGCTCTCATCTGTATTGAAATCACCAATCATTTACAATTCAATCCAAATGTGTCATGCGTATATCAAAAATGAAAATCCCCTTACCTGTAAAAACAAGATACTCTGGCGGGATGTTTGCTACGTCCATGGAGTACTGGGCGCATTTGAATGGGCATTGCGCTGGATCAACAGTGCAAGCAACAAGCCGGTGAAGCTCCAGGCGGACGGTGATCTCGTCATATATGGTTGACCGGCTTAACTCAAGACCAAGCTGAGTCTTCATTGAAGCTTGGATTTTGTCAACGTATAAAGTCGGATCTACTTGGATGATCTCGTACATGAAGTCTGATTGATCCTGAGTGAGGCGCAATGGTCGTCCTCGTGCTAGATATTCTGCTGGGTTGCGCACCACTGCGCAAGTGGCTATAAACAGCGCTTTCCACCGTGCAAATGATTGCGCTGATACATCGTACCCCAGCAGCTCGTTGATTTGGGATGGGGATTTCCCTTCCATGAGAAGCTTAACACTGATGGACTTGACCTCCGGTGCGTAGTAATGGTAAGGCATTTGAATAAGGAATAACAGAAATGGTTTGATTGATCAAGAGGTGATTGACAATGAGCAAGAAAATATTTTTGGTGGCAGGGAACAAAAACCGGGGGAGCAAGGATGGGCAATGACCCTGAATGACCGGAGGGAGAGCCATCAGGAGGGTAATGCCAGGCCGGAGAGCCATTACTAATTTGCATGTGAAGAAAAAAAAAAGGACAGGTGGAGTGGAAGCAAATTCGACACTCCTTGTTCAAATGCGCAACCTTATGCACATGGTGCATAAGGTTTGTGGTGGCAAAAAAAATTTGGAGGAAGAAAATTTTTCGAGTTGTGCCATCCTTTTTCGGATTTGCTGTAGTATTTAAATCTCTAGTTTCAAAACGTCACCGCATGTATTGTCTTATTAGTATACACCATTAGTGCGCAATGTCAAAATCAATCAGCACTAAAAAAAAAAAAAATACACTCCAAACTACGCTACGCTACACAGTTAGCTTAGAATAAGCTACGCTACATGTTAGCGTGCGGTCAGCTACGCTACATGATAGCTGAAAACCTGTTAGCTTTAAGAAAAGTTACGCTGCATGTTAGCGTAGCGTGTTTTTTTCCAGCTAACACTACAGAATTTCTGGAGTAAAAAATAATAGCTACACTGACAGTTAGCGTAGCTCATCAAATCTTAAGCTACAGCTAACCGTAGCTGTAGCTTAAAAAATATCAGCTACGCTAACCATTAGCGGCCCTGTAGCGTAGTGTAGCGTAGCGACCCACTGTTGGAAGAGGGTCCACCAATGGCTCCCCATGCTCATGGGACCCAAGTGTCTCCCCAATACCACTAAATTGGTCAAGATAGTCAAGCGCGCTAATCAGCTTAACCATCTCCTCAAGAAACAGCGCGGGAAGGTGCTCTGTAGCATGGGGATGCGCGCGGCGGAAGAGCAGCAATTGCGGGCGGTCAAAATCAACTCCTACGGTCTCTCGGAGAGCCATGTCAAAGATGTGATGATCTCAAAGTCCACCCACGCCGATGAGGAGAACCAGAAAGTGTCGAGCAGCAGCTGGTCGGATGAGGAGATTGTGGAGCTGGCGATCAAAGATCTGGAAAGAACGGGGCAGGTTGTGCGCGGGGAAAGATACCTGGCAACGCGCGACTTCAAGCAGATGGAGATGGGTCTGCAGTGCCGCGTCAAGCTGGGAGTGCTCAATACCATCCAGAAGAAGTTCAGGGATCCCCATGAAATAGATCAGTTATCATTGAAACTGAGCAGAATTCATTCTATATAGTTTTAGCAAAAGAAAAGGTCTGGATAGATTGTGGATAGCTGGCTGGAGTTGGCGGGATGTCACTTGATATCAAGTGTAAATTGTTTTTTCATGGTGTACATGCCCCTTCTATCTTAGTTGAGACAAAAAACCTTTGAGGCTGTACTGAGCTATGGAAGCACTCAACCACAACCAATCAATCAATGGCTACAGGATTGCAAGTAACATCTCAAAGTAAAAAGGTGTCTTTGTACTTTGATATGCCGTAAATATTGATTGGTTGTCAACTTCTAGTGCTCCATATTGCAGAAATCAAGTTTCACATTCTTTTTCCCTTATATCTTTCTCTCTCAGATTACACATGGATTAAGGGGTTCCACATTGGGCTGATTTGGCACTAGTGGTTCTTGGAATGACTAAATTTGAAAACCTGGCCCCACTAGTGGCCCACAGGAAGTCATCCATTGGAGGACTTCCCGTGGACTCTGTAGGGGTCTACAGAGTCAGATCTGAAGTTTCAAATTTCAGAATTACAGACCCCTACAGAATGTCAATTCCGTTGACTTTCTGAAAACTCAGATTTAATTGGTCTTACCAGAATGATTAGCAGAACATTCATCTATCCAGATCCATCCAACCTCACGTCTTTGCATCACAATCATATACTTTTTTTGTAAGTCTTTCCTCTCCTTGTTCTGCTTATAACCAACTGATCTTATGAATTGAATCAACAGATCCATGAATACAGGATTCTTAATGGAAGCCAGACGCCGAGAAGAGGAAGATGATGATGACGCAATTATGGCCATCATTGCCTTGGCTCTCTTGGGCAAAAAAATCACATCCGATCCTTACGCACCTACCTGACCCGTCAAGATCTTCTAGGTGATCCACGAGGAAACAGCCCCTGGAATCACATGCGCTCAGTTGGGAACAACCGTGCCTTCATCACAGTCATGGGAATTGATGTTGCAGCTTTTCATGCCCTCCTTGAGCACTTTGACAAGGCATGGACATCAGCACCAATCCCAAGGGATGATGTCAACCCGGTTGGGGATGCCAGACCTTTTCGACGCTCTCTCGATTCGGCCGGTGGCCTTGCTCTTGTCTTACACTGGCTCAGCTCAAGCATGGCATTGTATACACTCCAGAAAATCTTCTCCATAACAGCAGCTGTTTGCTCACGCAACCTTATCCATGCTCGACAATGCCTGCTTGCGGTTCTGAAGGACCTCAAAATATCAAGGATTTCTTGGCCTTCACGTCAACAGAAGTGTCAATACTACAGCGACTTAATCACTCAAAAATATCCGCTACTCACTCAGTGCTTTGGATTCATTGATGGCTTAAACTTACCTGTGAATGTTTCAGATGAGGAAGAGTAAGTATTTCATTTTTTATGCCAAGTGAATCATGCAGTAAACTGATTTCCTTCTTGTATTAGATTGCAGAATGCTTATTATAATGGATGGACGTGTGCTCATTACTGCAGTAGTGTCCTCAAATTTGCCCCAGATGGAACAATCATCCACGCAATCTTGAACGCACCAGGCTCTTGGCACGATGCCAATGTGGCAGAGCGACTTTACAACACACTGTTGTATGAGACCCCACCGGGATTTTGAATCATAAGTGAAACTGCGTTCCCCCGATGTACCGATTGACTCGATTATCGGATTATGGCCCCAATGAAGAAGGGTGATCGGCTTCCAGAGGATCCAGTCCAGTTTGCTCGATTGAAGCTCCTCAATGAACAGCTGGTTTCTGCTCGACAGGCTGAGGCATGGGGCATGAGGTCCATACAAGGATCCTTCAGCCGCCTCAAGCTTCCTATGCCAGCCAACAACCATGGATTCCAAGCTGAAGTCCTTGAGATTGCTGTACGCATGCATCAGGTCAGGTGCCAATCAGTTGGCATAAATCAAACTCACACCGTGTATCAATCGGTCAAGGATGAATTTCAGATGTTAGGCCGATCCTTCCATCAAATGCTGTTCCCTGATATTCAGAAAACATGTCGCATCAGCCGTCACTATAACGGTTGGTTGTGGATCATCTCTTTTTTTTAGTTCATGAGCTGGTATCATCAGTATGTGTGTGTCTGCGCGCACAAGGCAGATATGTAGAACAGCCCAATTGTCATTACATTCTTGCCCAATGGGCAAATAGCAAGTACTGATAAAGAATTGTTGATGTAATAAAAATAATGTCCATGTACATATCACGTGTCTATTTATGAAGAAAAAATGGATGTTTCTATGTATGATTCTATGAATAAAAATGGATGCCAGAGAGCAAACAAGGAATGTGCCATGTGTCTATGTATGAATACAAAATGGATGTCCATGTATTGTATGCTATCATACGTATATGTTCAATACAAAGATGAAGAGAGAAGTTGAGAGATGAAAAACTTATGTGTGCATAGGAACGAGGAAAAAAAGCTATGTGTGCATGCGGAGAAGGAAGAGATAGCATGCTACAATCCAGGATCTACGTTCATGAAAAAGGTCTCGCCAGTTGACGAGCCAGGCACTGGACTGAATTGTTGGTGAGTTCCAGGATGTGTGTTTACAAACGATGGATTCGATTTTGGGGTGTTCATCTCAATTTGCATCTGCATGAGCTCAATCTTGTTCTTCAGCAATTCAATCTGGCTTTTGAGCCCTTGATTTTCAAGTCTTTTCTCCATAAGACGTTCCTGAACTTTGTTTGTTTTGCTCTGATTTCCCAAGAGTAACTTATTGACCTTGGCGCGAAGAGAGGCAATTGTATTATTCGCATCAGTAAGCTGATTGACATAGAATTGAATCATTCCGTTTTCTTCATGTCGTTCTTGGCGGGAGACCGTGTCCATATAAGCCACCAGTTGTTTTTCAATTCCAACTCCTGGCTTGTTTGCTGCCGACGGTCAAACAAAAGTTGGCAAAGATGATGTTCTGGGCCGGTGGGAACCAGATTGCGAGACTCTTGGTTGACCTCCAAACGCAGAGAAGGTTGATGGAACCGTTTTTTCTATAGAATCCTTTGGGGCTGATTGATGAGATTGACTAGCTGGTTGATTTCCATCATCGTCCAAGAAATTGAGAGGTGGAGGAAGCTGCTCATCGTCGTGATTACTATTGTCTTCCTCCGGCGACTCGTCCTCAGCATTTTGCCCAGTTATTTCAACTCCATCCCTAAAGAATTAAAGAAGTCAATCCTTTGAAGCCATACTGATTCAGAGAAAAAGCCCCAAAACAACCTACTCATCGTCCTCATCCTCTGGGTCATTGCAAGCAATGACATGGGCTCTTGCATCCATGGCATTCTGAGTTGCTTTTGCATCACGAACGTGTTTTGGACAATCGGGATCACCAGTCTTCTTGGGGTGGGTTACTAGAGCTTGGAATTTGGTTTTCAGGGAGTTGAGCTCTCTGATATCTTGCCCTTCAACTTCGGCATACTGGCTGTTGTATCTCTGTTGGACGCGCTGCCATTCCTGGGCAACGAGGGGGAGGAATGCTCGAACAGCTTCAACAAGCGCCAACGAATCCGGAATGCTGTAACCTTGCAATCCCTTGGCACGACCAGGGCGACGTTGAGCAGTATTTGGTGTAGCTGAAACTGAAGCCAATGTTTGAGTTGGGTAGGGAGTGGCGTTTCTTCGGGCACTTGTCTTTTGAGCAGGAGTGGGCGGCATGCTTCTAGCGGAGTTGTGATGTTGTGGTCAAGAGACGAATATCTGTAGGCTTGGTAAAAAGGTTCTGCAAAACAAATCTAGCTTTTGGAGCCTCAGATCTGACTCTATAGACCCCTACAGAGTCCACGGGAAGTCCTCCATTGTTGTGATAAAATTTGGAATCTGAAACTCTAGATCTAAGTTGGGATGGCACTTGGTACCTGTTGGCGGGTACTTGGCACCTGCCGGCAGGTCCCCGTGAAGGTGGACAGGTACCCACCAGCGGGTCCAGGTGCGGGTGTCCATTTCTGGCAAGATTGGACACAGGTACCCGCACCCGCAGCAGGTACCCAGCCACCTTGGTGGGGGCGGGGCTCAACCAAGCTCAATGAGCTCTTGGTCAGCTCACCAAGTTCATTGAGCTCGGTGAGCTGACCGAGCTTGGTGCAAAGTGCCATCCCTAGACTCATCTGACTCTATAGCACCCTACAGAGCTGAAGGGAAGTCTCCCAGTAAGCATCAAATGGGTGTAGTTTCCTGCAAAAGCAACTGACAGCATCATGCTTCAATGTTTACTTGATACGGCAGTCATAAAATCCGCACAAGAACATCCAAATGTCAACCCTAATTTGGTGTCTCTTCATGTACCCCTTCAAGTTGCAGTGGAAGAAATGCCTGTTGGTTCTGTAGCCCCCTATAGAACCAAATTCAAAATCATGAAAACTAAAACTACATGATAACATCCAGCGTGCTGTAACTTGAAATTTCTGTTGTTTCTTACCAATCTAGTATGATCTTCATTCTCTGATCTATCATCTTGCAGGTGAATTCTGGAAAGATCCAATGATCAATGTGGTGGCCATCAAATTTTGCTGAATTCATATTGGGGAAATCAAGAAAAAGAAACTTTGAGCAGCCAGCCAGGCTTCTGCCTTTTTTTTTTTTTTTTTGATTGAAATCCAACCGGATGACTGGAGGATGTGCCTTCAACTCTGTTTTATAGAATCAGATCTACAGATTCAAAAGATAAAACAAGAGCCCCTGTATAATCTTGCTACCAAGTAGAATTTGAAACTCCAGATCTGACTTTGCAACACCAAGTCATCCACTGGATGACTTCCTGTCACCATTTACAGGGCTGTAGATGCCATTCCAAATTCTAAATTTGGAAAATTTTTCAAAAAAGGGTATTTTCCACTTGATACCCTTGAGATGCTTCCCCAAAGTAAGAATTTAGAATCCTGTAAACGCCAGCAGGAAGTCATCACTAATTTTGTGAGATCCAGTTCTTATTTGATTCATGTTGATTTCAGTGGTTCAGACTACTTTCTTTCTCTCTTTTTATTGTTCATTGATGTGATGCTCCACTCCACTTCAGGATCAGAAGTCAAAGCAGTCACTCTCTGTGTGAGGCCAAGGTTTGTACACATATAGATGAAAGAAGGCCAAAAAATGGGTCAGAATTGTGTTAAGTAATCATGAGAATTGAATGTATCCATGAGGTTTCAACAAATCTGTGATGCCACTCCAGCTTGGCTGTCCCCAATTGAGTTTGGATGGCTTCTTCCAAAGCATGCTGTATGTAGCTCGAATATCTTGCACGACCAGAGACGACCAGCTCACCGTTTTGAAACAAAGAAGCTCCATGCACTTTTTTGAGTAGAAATCCATCACGTAATTATTTAATTGACTTCAAAATATTACTGTCAGATGGAGAATGAAGGGAAAGTTTCAGTGCATGTCAGTTTGTGATGATGGATTTGATTCAAGAGGAATAATTTGCAAAATGCGATGGTCCCGAGTCTCGGTCAGCTGTCAATTGCTATATGTACACCTCGGTTGCACTTTTTGACAGGTGCCCCCGTCGAGTTGTCGGTACGAACGACTTGCCGTCCAATACGGAGCGAGCTGACGTTAGAGTCAGCTCGACGGGTCAAGGACAGGCGAGTCGACTCTAGCGTCGATTTGACGTGTCAAAGTGCCCGGCAATCTGCCGTCATGTACCAGATGGCAGATAGCCGATGCGGAAGTGGTCGAGCCGCCGTTCAGGTCGCCTCGCCATCGGATAGTCGGACCCTCGACCGTCCAACACGCAAAACCAGGGGACAAATATCATGATTGGCAGGTGAGGTTCACGTTTGAAATAGCCCAACGGCGAACATCATGATGACAGGCAACAGTCTTCCCAAGGAAGGCATGGGTTCGAGTCTTCCTTTTGTCATTTTTTTTGGCAGGCTCGAGATGCTAACTCTGCCGTGGGAGTCCTGCCCAGCTCCTGTTGCCTCGCTGGGCATTTGACGCTGCCTCGCGGGGGCTTTGACGTTGCTCTGCCGGCTGTCCCAACCGGCGGCTCGACGATATGTCTGGGGACCGCGAGTCGCCGGTCTCCACTGTCAGACGTGTGAACCGACCAGTGGACGACATGCCCCGCGGAAAAATACCGTCGGGGTGCAACCGAGGTGTAGGTTGATCGTGGCTGGTGCATCAACGAGATGGCGATGTATTTACATAAGTAAGTAAATAGTTCATGCGAACTGAAGCCCACTAGACAGACTAAGTAAATATGTATAAAAAGTTGGGAATGGGGAATTGAACAAAAACAGGGATACATATTTATCTCCCAGTACCGCGCCATCCGACCCATTAAATTAACCAGCAGCCATGACCAGCAGCACACACACAAACCCAACGCACTCGCCCACCCAGTTCCAAAGTGGCCGCTACCACCAGCAGCCATCCCTCCTCAGCCTCTCTCCCATCCTCGAGCAGCTGCCCACACCCGTTAGGCCCCCGCCCGCCAACCTGTCGCACTCGCAGGATATCCACCAGCCCGTCCAAGTCTTCCTGGTCGTCTATGATCTCGTGCGTCCGCAAACCAGACCCAGTTTCACACCAGTCCACCGCCCGGAAGATGCATACTGACTGTTGTGCATCGATTTATTTGTATTAGCTTCCGTCCGGGAAACTGTCGGATCTGGCGTGGCTGTTCGGCGTAGGACTGTACCATACGGCCGTCAAGATCCCGGCCATCGGACGCGAGATCGCGTTCGGTGGGCATGCGCATCCGCAGGCGTCGGGGATATTCTACCTGCCGACCCGGGACGACGGCCAGCCGAGCATGCCCGGGCTACGCTGGAAATGCGACATCGACATGGGCTATGTCAAGACGCTCCACGGCCACCCCCCCTCAACCTCGCGAAGAAGTGTGCCCCGCAACCAGGGTCACCGTCCGCAGACCTCCTTCTCCTCCTCTATCCTCCTCAACGACGACGAATTAGAGTCCAGAAGACTCATCCGTCCCCCGCCCTCCGCCGTCAAACAGTCCCACAAGCAACACCACCACCACCACCACCATCGCGATCCCCCCACATCTCCACACCAGCAGTATGCGGCCTACCCGCCTCGCTCCATGCCGGATATCAAGAGCAGCAGCAGCGCGATCTCACACTCGCGATCGTACGCCTGCTCGTCCACCACCAGTTCGGATTCCCAGAACTCCTTATCCACATCCTCCTCCTCCTCCTCCTCCTCTTCATCCTGCTCGCCGAGCGTCGCCCCCACCCAGCTTGAAACCCTGGCCCATATCCTCGAGCAGCTCGCCCGCTCCCCCGACTGGCACGGCACCGCCTACGACCTCCTCAAGAAGAACTGCAACTCGTTCAGCGATCATCTCTGCATGCTACTCACCGGTAAACACGCTCCCAACTGGATCAACCGCGCCGCCGCCGTCGGCTCCACACTGCCCTGTCTGGTCCCCGCTGAGTTGGTCTCCCTTCTCTCATTTTAACCTTATTCTTCTTTTTTTCTTCCCCTTTTTCTCAATCGCTTTCTTTCCTACCTCTGTAGATGGATAGAACCCCCCGCCGCACCCATACCGCCCGCCGACCCGAGCCCCCGAAACTTCTCAGATCAGCAACCAGACCGCGCCGCCCACTCCCCGCCGTACACATCATGACCCCACATCTCGATCCACGAGCCTCCCTCCTCAATCGTCGTCGTCGTTGTCGTCGTCCTCCGTTCCTATCCTCTTCTCATCCGCTAGCTCTCTGTGGTGCGCGGACCCACTTCCTCAAAAATAAAGCCGGTGATCTCTCGGGCCAGCCGCGTGCAGAGTTTTCGGATCGTTTTTTTTATTCATATTTATTTATCTAGTCTATATATTCTTTATTTTGCGAATCCCATCCTGTCAGTCCACTTGCATCGTTATTCATTTCCCTGTTCTTCCCCCGTCTCCAGGCATCCAATCGTTCAAACAGACATCCACACAGAAGCTCCCATCCCCTCATTCTTTCTCTTACATCTCTCTCTTTTTTTCATCCATCCCCCCATCGTTCACCGTCTCCAACATACCCCTCTCATTGTGCATTCCTACTCACTGAAAACATATATATTTCTCTTGCCCCCATCGTTCTCTCTCTCTCCCTCCCTCCCTCCCTCCCTCCCTCTCTCTCTCCCTCCCCCTCTCTCTCCCTCTCTCCCTCCCTCCCTCTATCTTTCCCTCCCTCCCTCTCTCTCTCTATCTTCTCTCTTTCATGCTAATGTGAACCGACGGATGCTGTAATCTATTGTGTAATAGTTCCGCTTCTTTCTCTCTCCTCCATACATACATCGCTGCATGATAGATATATCCATAGATACATACGCATGTTGTACTATCAGAAGGGCCAATATGTAATCGTGGAAAAATGTTTGTTGCAGTGTCACATTTGAGAACTCGTCCAGTGGAAGACTTACATGATGCCGCTGACATTGACTGACAATCCTTACAATGATACCGTGAATTTTCAAATCAAAACACTTGTAAAAAGCTGTGCTCATTGATTATCATCAGAAAAAGTGAAAATTTAGGTCAACAAATCTGAGTTTCAGATTTGGGGAGTTAAGCTTTTTGTAGATTCTTGCTAAGCAACCCCCACCGGAAGTTCTCTAATCCATGTGAAGAATACTTAGTTGTTCTTGGTTAGTGTCTGCCACTACTAAGGGTGCATCGAATAGAGATAAGAAGAGTCTTGCATGTATGTCAGGTTGTTCCTGTCTTACAATATTATGTACAAACATTTTGTTTTAGAGGGGGGGCTTCTATGGGCCTCTTTTCTTCCTGAAAACTCACACCTCCAACCAGAACTCCATGCACTCATGTGAGAGACTCAGAGACCAAACTAACTGGATGGTTTATGTATATGCCGGACTTTATGGGTGGGCCCAAAGGAAAATGGAACATGCCATGAAATGCCCAGTTTTCCTTCTGTTTCTAAACTTCGAGACCTTCTTGCCTGCCTTAATTTTGCCCCCCCTTCCCCTTGATGTTATAATTTGATTTTGTCTTTTTCATTTCCCCAACCAAACTGCATCTATTTTACAAGCTTATATTATCATACCTGAAACACACTTTGATGGATGGAGATGTAGAAAGGCACCTGGTCAAGCTGATGGAAATGAGGAATTTTGCCAAGATTTATAATCGGTAGTGGATCCTCAGAATACTGTCAATAGTGCATTTTGATTTGATTGACGAGTGAAGCCCCTTTGTTTACGTGAGGGGCCCCTTGGAGCTGTGCTTACATCAGCAGCGGACGTCCGACTCACCACCATCGCTCCACAGAAACCTCTCTTTACCGCAAACGTCATCGCGTATTCAACACGACTCTCAAATTTAGCAGTCTTCTCAAGAATGGTACGCAATCGCCGTTTAATCTTCCTTCCAAGGAACTCATCATAAGTGCGAAGGGTTACTGACTCCAATCCGATTCATGTTTCGTTGCAGAACTCCTACACCATCGTCCCGCCGAACCATGCCACACCTTCCAGTATCTCAACCGATGTCCATACTAACGGCCTCGCTACGGGAGCCGCGAAACTGGCTCCGAAACACCCTCTCCAAAACAGATTAGAAAACGTGAGTCCATCATCCTGGGAGTCCATCGCTCAGCGCTTCTCGAAAAAACTGCCAAGAAATTCGAATAGAAACTTGGGATTTGACCGTTGACTAAGTTGCATACCCTCCCTGACACAATCGATTCAATCATTGGATATCTATCCCGTTCGAATTGCTTGATTTCGCCCTCCAGTGGCACAGCACTCAAGAAAACTTCAAATTCACAATCCAAAGGGACTTATATGGTGCCGCGTTTCCACTGCGTCAAATGATGGAAAGGGATTTGATCAAGAGGAATGTAAGCATGCCCCCCCCCCCCCTCCCCGCTCAGCCATGGATATGGTTGTCGAAATAAACAACGTTTCGCTAGCACTGTTATTGACATATGCATCTCGAAATCCTCGTGGAAATCAATCTTCTCTTCAAGACAATCACTTTACCCGGACAATCGAAGCCTTCAAACCTCCATCTTGATATTTTAATGGGGCGTGACGAATTGATTGATGAGTCGAATGCATTTCTTCCAAGTATGTCACCACATCCTCTCCCGTCCCCGTCCCATTTCCTCGCATGAGATGTGCTGTATGGGGCGCTGATTTCACTTTTGCTTTAGACATCGCAGTTGGGGCTGAGGGGTCAAGCCACGATAAAACTGACTTCCATTCTCAGATGGAGAAGAAGTACAAAATCTGAACTCCATCCCTTTGGGGGGTTTGATAAGCGTCGCCATGTTGAGCCCTCGTGTAATTCCATCTAGCTTCTCAATTTCAACCAAACTCTTATCCTTTTCATGTGCAAGTGTCAAACAAACAACATGAAAAAAACGTGGTGAAATTTTCATGGACGTCCCATGATAAATACCTACCATCGATAGTGGTGTTCATGTTGCCGGCGTTGCCTCCCCCCATAATTGTAACTGCTTACCCGTTGCTGAAAACGTGCCTCAGACTGCACGAGACAGACAGGTGCCCCAATCCCTCTGTTCCTGCCGCGGAATCAATCATCTCTTCGGACATGTCGCTGTCGGACTGTCTTTTCTGATGAGTTGATTCATAATGTGCATATGCGTGTAAATATATTTAAATTCAGCGGCTGTCACTCTTTGCTCAAAGCTTGCTACAATATACCGCTTCAAAAAAGCTCACTTCTCTGTGGTTTGGTTTCTCTTTTGCATGGATTGTTGGATCATTGTGATAGATGGATCAACTGGAAGACAAATATTCTGTGGGCCCTAAATCTTCTTTTTTCTTCCTTGCCAGATTCAACTAAGTCGGTATTTTCTAGTATTAGAATATACTACATAGAGTTCAAGGCGGCTTTGCCGCTGCAAGGTCTCCAGTTTTTCCTCCATTAACATCCATCCTAGAGAGCTTGAAAACCCAGTTGGCCTAATTTTCAATCTTGGCTTAACATTTATTGCTAATACTCTTCTTGTCTCATCACCACTAATGACAATTTGGCCCCTTTGCTACCACTCCCAAATCGGATGTTACTTATATCCCTCTCAACTTGAACCTCTTGAACGAGCAAACTGTTGGAATAATCATTCAAAGAATGATTCAGCTTGAGAATCACCAAACTCAGACCGCAGCCTTCAGCTTGAGTGTGGGGTCTAAATTTCAACCAGCCAAGAACCAATTGCAGCTTTTGTGTGTTAAATTGGGGTGGTCACAACTTTTCAAACAAGCTCTCTCATTATGCTTCAATTGAGATGTTTCAACAACATGAGAGACACTTAAAGGGAAAGAAGAGATGGACAATTGTTTCAGAAAGCAAGCAAAGAACAAGCATTCCACTCACATTGCATCCCCAGAATTGGTGGGTGTGATACATCAAAGTAGCATGGACCTTATAGTGCTGTTGAGAAATTGTGTCTTTCACACATATTTGAATTGTTGTTTGAATGTGCACACAAAGATTTCCTTGGAAACAGACAGTTTGTTTCCCCATGCAACTTGTTACAGCCCACCTGCAGCATTGTCATGCTGAGACTGAGGGTGATAAGTCCAGATCTTTCTTCATGGAATCATTGTTGTCATTGACATACAAATTGATGGTGTATATCTTCAATTGGTGATCTTTGGGTACCAGCTCAGCTAGCAGGTTAACCTGCTTGCCAAGCTGGTACCAGCTTGGCGAGCAGGTTGACCCGCCAGCCTGCATACATGCATACATAACAAACACGTGATGGATGAGATAGTTGACTGATAAATATAATTAGCAATGCGACACAACCTTAAAGCTTGATTGTGTTGTTTATATAAATATATTTATGTCAATAGAGATAAGTGAAGAGGATAAGAGCAATACAGGCATGTGTGAGTGGAGAGTCAATGTGGGAGGCAGTGGAAAGAGGGTACGTAAGTGTAAAAAGGAAGGGCAGAAGGAAGTTGATGATCCAAAAGGGATTCCACCAAGCAGCAAATGGATTTGAGCAAGGCTCAGATGGAGAGGGTGAGGTGAGGACTTTGGGACATGTCAGATCTTTCTGGAAAGATGCTGTAAATCCTCAAATGTAGACAAAATGAAGTTGACACCTATTTGCAAACACAAATGATTTTTGCAGCATGGATGAGGCTTGCAGAAAAGGTCAGCTAGCCATTATACAGTGCCTCGCCATATAAATCTGGCGCATTTTGTTCAAGTCTAGTAGACCAACCAACATACTTGAAGTCACAAGTCTTGGTCCAGGGGTGCAAAAAGGGTTCAAAAGAATGAATCTGAAAAAATAAATCATATTGAAAACTAGTTGTAATTTATAAAATTGATTTTGCTTATTGCAGATTTTCAAAAATCTTTAATAGTGCTTGGAAAAATCCAAAAAATTTTGGAGAGTATAGCCTGAGATGTGAGGAAAATGATAATAAATGAAAATTTTTTGACCAAATGAAATATTGGATCACAGTGGTCAGCAAAACAGAGACAAAATTGGAAATTTGGTGCCTTAACCCCTTTTGGGACTCCCAAATGCCTCACTCCACAGTATCCAAAAAACCTAGTGGTAAATTTTTTGAATTTTTTTCATTTATTTTCATTCTTTTCACATGTCCAGCTGTGGCCTCCAATTTTTTTTTCAGATTTTTTAAAGCACTATTAAATTTTTTTGAAAATTTAATAGTGCTTGAAGCAAAATCAATTTTATAAATTACAAATAGTTTTCAATATGATTTATTTTTTCAGATTCATTCTTTTGAACCCATTTTGCACCCCTGAACCAAGACTTGTGACTTGAAGTATCTTGGTTGGTCTTCTAGACTTCAACAAATTGCGCCAGATCTTTCTGGCGAGGCACTGTACATACGTGGCGAAGGGGCAAGAGGAGGAAAGAAGCAAAAAGGTTGTTGCCTGACAGCACAAGGGAGCAGTGTAAGCCCAAGGCCATTGTCTCAGCCAGTCCAGCAAGCTGGGGAATGGCTGAGGGCATTTCAAAGATAAGAGTAATTAATTGATTGGTTCGATGAACCAATACCAGTAATTACACTGATAAGAACACCCGGGTTGACCCCTAGCACTGCCTCGAAGCAGCCACGCGCACGGTTGTACTCCAAGTTGGTGTAAAATAACACCCCGAGTCCCACCTGTACATCCACGTCCACCGTCTGGCTCCACACCACCTCTTTCCCCACCCCATCTCAAACTTCCAGACCCGCACGAGCAGCCTGGATAAATTTCTCAACTACCATTGCATGTCGACTCCACGGGTTGTGTTGGTCCTCATTAGACTTTTGATTGGCCAACACGTTTGCGGCGATGGCCGGATAGGTGTCCATGAGCCAGCACTCCAGGATGGCCAAGGCCCATATCTCCTGGCCTTCATTCACCCAACAAATTGCCAACAACATCCAAGCAGACTGGTCCTTGCCGTCTTGACATCCGACGGCCCGCTGAAAGGCCTTGATGGCTAGCTGCTCCTTCTCATCCGCGGCCTGTGTCTCGCCCAGCATCCGCCAGGAGTCTTCCCGGTTCTCGTCCGCCTGACAAGCGGCCTCAAACGCGAGTGCTGCCTCGCTCAGAGTGGCACCAGAACAAAGCAGACGCTGACCTTCCTCAAACGGATCAGGGACGCCGACATACGGGTTGTTGGACTGGAACAGATACGGCTCAGGATGGTCGAGGAAATCACCCACATTTTCCGGCGTGATAGTAGTTTCTAAGGGTCTTGATAGATCCGGGCTGACGAAGTCATCCTGATTTGAAAGCCATGGAACCAAGAGACTACCTGGATCAAGGTTTGCAGCAAGCCCTTTCCAGGTAGCTTCTAATGACCTCAGAAACTCTGTGTCCGCCTCGTGGTCTTCAGAGGTTGTGTCCTGGCTGAGGGTTGTGTCCTGGCTGAGACTGGAAAGGGGTGACTGCTGATCAACGAAGGGAGGATGCTCTTGGGATTCGGCAGCGGGTTGGGCTTGGAGTTGGTTGCCAATCTTGGCGAACTCGGCCTCCCAATTCTCCTTGGCGAGCTCGAAAATTGGCCCCTTGGACTGCTGGGCGTTGCCCGCAATTGGGTCAGCCATAGTGTGATGGAGAGTGGACTGAGAAAAAAAAGGGCGGTCTTGGTGGTACATCATACTCTGTTGAGCAAAGCCGGTGGAATTGGCCATGTAAAGCAAGGGTGTACGCAAGCCTTGAACGGACGACATGTGGTGGATGGAACGGCTTGAACTCTCGCTGGCTTAGTTGTGGTTATGGGCGAATTGCTGAGACCAGTGCATGGCTGGTGGTGCCTGGCTGGATGGTTGTACTGAGCAAAAGGAACACTCCATGCAAGCCATTTTGTCCATGGAGACCGAGTGCTTCATGGAGTGTCCGATGAACTGTTTCTGCCATGCTGAGAAAGATAATTGACATTTGTGGTCAGCATGATTTGGATATGTTCATATGATTCCGCGGCTTAACCGGGTTTATTTGTGATGGCTGAGCAGACTGATGGATGCAATTGATTGATTCCAGATCTTTGTTCAATTCATGCATAAGGAACGGGGAAGCTTGGCGCTGGCCATTGAAGAGATTGGAGGACGAGGCCAAGGGGTGGCACCGTGAAGATGAGCCTGAGTGCTGTGGCTGCTGGCTTGCTGGTGGGCTGTATGCTCAAATTGGGAGGGAATCAGATGGCGGTTGGAGTGCTTGAGTAGGTTCTGGAGTGGGTTGGATGGACCACAGTCTGGGCCTCCAGGGGGGTTGATCAGCTTGCACAAAGTTGATGGTCTCAAGATTTTTTCCAGCTGCTGATGCGAGGGCGTCTGCGTTCAGGTTTGCAGCTGGTCGCCGGAGCGCACGGCGGTAGTATTTATGTAAATGCCAATTGATCCCTCTGGCGGTATTTATGTAGACGAACGGAGTATAGCATAATCCGCAATCCGAGGATTCGAGGAGCGGATTGCTATGTGCAGTGTTTGACCAAGGGTCAAGCAGAGCACAGCCAGAGCCGTGTGACCTAGGTCAACGCAAGAGCAGCATGACCCTCCCCAGTTTACATGCAGACCCCCTGGCAACCCAGGTTGTTGCCTTTTGGTCTACACATGGTTGAAGCTAGACCAAAAGGCAAACAGACCAGGGGGCGTGTGCAATGAAAAGGGAGGGTCCATCTCAACTTTATAGAGCCCCATCCCTCAGATCGCGGATTGTAGCTCAACCGCTGCAACGCTGGGTGGATCACGCCGCTCTCACCCACGGATTCCAGCAGACTCGCTGATCAACCGGTGCACGCGCGGCCGATCCAGCGGAGTTGCGGACCCACCCAACCTCGCTCAACCGCTGATCCGGGTTGAACCCTCTTAAGGTGTCCCAGCTGCTGCATCGGTCCCCACGGGGGCATGTTTGGTCTCTACATACATACACCACGGGCTTGATTGAGGAAAACACCTCCGACCAGCCGATGAGGTGCCGCAAGACATAGCATCCCGCAGCTTTTCACAGCAGCGGGTGGCACCTTGCAGCATATCCGGTCCGAACTGCTGGTCGGATCAGTGTAAGACTCAAAAGTATAAGTTAATACCTTTTGCTGAATGGAGAAGGGGAATATGGAGGTGCAAGCTCTGCCCTTCTATACTATCAGAACAAAAAGACCACCAAGATTGCTTGGCAGGTTATTTATAGTGATAGGACTTTTCTGGTTCAGATAACTGCGGAATGTCAGGTATGTATATGGTTGATGATGGATGTTGTTGATGATACTAGATGATGTTGACTATGACTGATGATGTTGACTATGACTGATGATGTTGACTATGACTGATGATGTTGACTATGTGACACAGGTATGTATCTGAGGTAAGTATGGGATGATGTTGTTACTAGGTGTATACGGGTAATGGATGAGTGTTAAGGGTTAGGAGTGTTAATGCGAGTAGGTGATGATGATAGGTGATGATGACAATGGTGGATGTCAAGGGTGTATGTATGTGATGGAGATGTGTTAAGGTGACGAGGGTTGGGAGCTGATGCTACTACCAAGGATGGATGATGATGTGTGAAGGTAATGAGTTCTGGGAGCTGACGCTTCTACCAAGGATGGATGATGATGAAGGTAATGAGTTGTAGAGCTAAATGAGATTTGGGAGCTGACGCTACAACCAGGGGATGGATGGTGATGGTGATGAGCAAAAGGGCACGTATGGGAGCTAATGCTTCAACCTAGTTGGGTCAAGATGAGTTGTTATGGGTAAATGATGATGTTGTTATTGTTGATGTTGATTCCTTAAAACCTCAATATTGGGGGACTTATAATGAGGAGTGACCAGTAGTATACTATAGGGGATAGTAATACTAATATCTGATGAGTGTAGAAGGTGATGATATATTCTGATGGTAGAATCTGGTGAGGAAGGGGGGGGGGAACACCTGGAGGAGAGCCTCTTTTATATTGAAATCCTGACAAATGGGGGGTGGTCAACTTGTGGTTGGAACAATTGGTCATGGAACACAGTGGAACAACAATTGATGAATAATCACAGCTGACATGTGGTTGATGGAAACAAATGGAACAATGGAACAAGTAAAATGTGTGTGACTTGTGGTTCTGAACCTGGTGGAACTTTCCATGCTACTATGGGCCTAAGTTGGGTGGAATATCCTAGAAAAAGGGGTTCCCAGTGCCTAGTGGTTGAGCTGTGGTTGTGGTTTTTGTGTGACTACCCTGTGAAAGTGCTGTGTAACTGTGGGAAACTGGAATAAACCCGGGTCTAGGAACTATTATTAGCCATAACTATTGATCCGGGCATGTAACAAAGTTTCAATGAGTTGTTCCCTAGGATCATTTTGCTTGAAGAATGTGTTTCTAGAAGAATCTATGGGATTTTGAAGGTTTTGTATTTTGATGACCGTAGTAGGGATTAAGGTTTAGGTGACAGAGTATGTTGATTTGTTGATACTTCCTCATCCGGTTGGGTGGTGATAAATCTGTGAGTTGTGTTCTAGAGTGAATTTTTCCGTAGATTCTGATTCTTCAATAATATCTGAGGATTTCTGAGTGGATATAAGAGAAAAAATGAGAAAGGGAAAAGAGATAGAGAAGAAATAAGAGAAATATAAGAGAGAATGATAAGGGAAATAGATAAAATAAAAATTGAAAATTTGTGTCATATTTGGAACACCACACCGCTTGGGTGTAAGATATGTGAAGTCCTGTTGCCCCTCCAAGTAAATGTTCAGTGCCCGGGTGGGGTGCAGACGTGTGGGGTCTGAGATGAATGTGAATAAGTGGGGAGAGTAACTCTCCAGTTGCTCCTTAGTCTTGCCCGGGAAATCCTGCCCTCGATGAATCACTATTTCAATCCGATTGGGAGATAGCCTGTGAAATAAGATAAAAAGGGTAGATATCCATTTCTTTCCCCCTTCAATCATGAGTTCATCGCCAGGTTAAAAAAGTCTGCAGGTGTTCTAACGACTTCCTCCCACCCATCATAGCTAAGATAGCACTGAAGGCGTTAAAAAACTTATTTTTGACGAGGACACCATCATTGTCTTGCGCTGACCATATGTGCCACCCCCGCCAATGTAACATTGTCCGGGAACGAGCGAGGGCTTGTGAGTGCTAAAATAATCGGCCTTGTATTTGAAGCTGTAGAGAAACCCATGCAGCAGGACTAAAGATGAGCTTCTTATAAACGGCACTGTCAGCCTTGGAGACAACAATGTTGCCCAAAAGGCTTCAAAAATTTTCTCTTTTTATTCCTCTCTTCAATACAAGTATTTCCATACTATAATATCCATACTTTGTTGTGTATAAGTGTGAAATAATATAAGAGTGAAGTAATTAACCAGGAAGTTCACATAACATCTAATCATTTTCTGAGTTCAACCTCATATTGCATATTCACTTTGATAAACATGGTTCATCACTTTCAAAGTTGGGTAGATGAACATTTTGATCATCACTCACCAACCAGAACTTAGAAGAAACAGACCCATTGGACAACACTCCTCACTCATCAGAACTCCAGGTCCCATCATTTCCCCTTGTCGTTGTGTCGTGGTCATTTGGTGTCACCTGTCTGACTAGTAAGCAGCTTTGCCAATCCCTCTTTTCTTCAAAGTTCATCTTGGAGCTTTGATCATCACCCCTTTCCTTCTTTCCTTCCTTTCCTTCTTCTTCTAGAGGCACATTAATCCAATCCTCATTAAAGAATCATTCTCATTATCATCCTAGTCCAGTGGAGCTACTCATCCACTCAGGTTTCCTTATAAGTAACCTTGGCCTTAAGCCTAAAAAATAAGGCAGTCTCTGACTGTACCTTCTCCTGCTTCTCAGGTTGAAGAGACTGTGGCTCTGCCCAGTTCTGCATTTCTCCCTACTAAAGGTTGAGCCCACATACTTATCCTAAAAGGATACATATATTAGTTTTCTGTCTATTCCTCCTCCTCTTCCTTGTCTCTTTATTTCTTCTGAAATAAACTTTTTTGCTCCCCAATCTTGTGTCCTGCTGTCACATAAGAGACCCAGGCTCACAACACTTCTCACTCCTCAGAAGCCCAGGTCCCATCATTTCCCCTTGTTGTTGTGTCATGGTCATTTGGTGTCATCTGTCTGACAAGTAAGCAGCTTAACCAATTTCTTTTCTTCAAAGTTCTCTTGGAGCTTTGATCTTATCACTTTTCCTTCCCTTCTTTCTCTTCCTTCTTCACTCAGAGGCATCCTTCCCTACACATCTAAAGAACCCTTCATTATATTGTCAGCCTCTGTGATGCCAAGGGCTAGTACCTTTTAGCTACACAAGGTGATAAGAGTGCAAAGGATGGGTAGAGTGGGGTATTTTCACGTAGAAAAGTAGTAAAGAGAGAAATAAAAAGAATATAATTCTTTTTTATAGAGGGGCCTGCTGGCGCAGGGGTGTTTGTAGGTGCCCTCTAAATCAGAGATCTGCTAAGCAGGGTGGTATCTGATTAAGCAAACAATGGGTTTCTGCGTAACAGAAGGTGGTACCAAAGTGCTTTTCCAATTAAGGAACCAGAATGGGGACAGAAGGATAAAAGAAGTACTCACTATTGCTTCTTTTAAGCCAAAAAGCCACGTAGGGGGGTGAAGTAGAGCTGCTGGGTAGATTGGCAGGGTTCTGCGCAGGAGCTGGACACGTAGGTTGGTTGATTTAAAGAGAACACCACGGATAAAACAGGCAAACAGGGCAGAGTAACTGAAATAAGGACAGGACACGGCGTAACTGATTGACTGTAATAATAATTGATGATCATGAACAACATTTGGCGTGGAAAGAGGGCTCTATATATACTATTTTCACTCATAGTAGAGGACCTTTCTTGCCTGTGTGCGTGTAGTTGCTATATTTCAGCGCAATGTGGCCAATTTGGGAGATTGGCACTAACAAGGCTCATCCCAATGGCACTGCTGATCATTATTTCAGCGTCAAAATTGTTTATAATGACCTTAATAACCTATTTGGTCATTGTAACTAAGGTACATAGCAACACTGACGTGTATTTGTATCTGAAATGGGCCACAAATGACGCAAATGGGCCACAAATGGCTATGGCCAATCATCAAAGGCCACGCTGGCTATGTTACTCTTATGTATTCAAGGTTTTTATTAATGAAACCTTGTAAATAAACCACGTAGAATCTACTAGTACCCTAGTTACACCTGTACACGTGTGGTAACTAGGGGATTAGCTATTTCCACGCATTTGGCCAATTTCCAATTAGATTATATAATCCACGCGCGGGGTTGGAGGATTAAACCCCAATTGGGCCTAACTCCCAAACTATACACAACACCTCAATTATAAGTCCATAATTGGTCATTTCACATATAGTATGCATATATAACAAGTACATACGTGTGTAATGTCCGTGTGACATATGTTTGTGGCCAATTCTTACGGGTAATTGGTTCAAGGTGAAGGAGTAGGAATTTAGGGGTACTTCCAGTGAGGGACCCTACATTAATTTGCATGAGGATTCAGAATATGACATAATATTCTAAGTTATCCTCAAGGTTTAGAAGTTATTTAGTATTTTTGTAAAAAGTAGTTATTATTTTAATTTATTACTTATTTTTATGGTGCCAGGACTTTGCTAAGCTTATTGGATAAAAATAAGTAAAATGAGTTTTTTGTACATTATTAGTCATATAAATGGGTCTTAATATTGTGGTAATAATGTCTCTTTTTATGTTACTTTTGTCAGGTTGGCTCTGACATAGTAGCAAGCTGACATATATCAATTCAGTCCAGTGGAGCTGCCCCCCATCCACTCAGGTTTCCTTATAAGCAACCTTTGCCTCTGGCATAAAAAATAAGGCAGTCTTTGACTGTACCTTCTCCTGCTTCTCAGGCTGAAGAGACTGTGGCTCTGCCCGGTTCTATTCCTGCTCTCTTTTCAGATTGAGCTCTTACTCTTGTCTTAAAAGACACATCTTTCTTACTCTCTTACTTCCTCCTCCCTTTGTTCCCTTATTTCTTCTGAAATAAACTTTGTTGCCCCCCCCCAAACTTTGTGTCCTTCTGTCACTTGAGAGACCCAGGCTCACAGGCACAGATTGGATTTTGCCAAGTGCTCACACCCAAAACGAACATGCCTGCATCCAAAAAAGGAAGTCCCAGATGGTTAGCTTACTCCTGTGATCATGTCTGTCATAAGGGAATATGTCCTTACCTAGTGTTGCCACGTGGACAGTCTGTTGTGCCGCCATCCTTCAATGATGTGGTTGTTACATTTCTTCTCCAGTCAATCTAACAAGAGGGACTACACACTATCCGTCGTGCACCGCAGACCAATGCCGGTCCGGCCATGTGTGCCAACTGTGGTGCAGTATGAACCCGCTACAATAGCACCACAACTTCTCATGCGGGTTGTATCAACACAAGTTGTATGGCACCCCAAGCACATTCTCTCAGGTACAATTAGATTAAGAAGTGGAGTAACAGGGTGAGAGCACTCATATGTATGTAGTTGCACACTTCTCTCTCTTTTTTTTTCAAGTCGCATATAGTCTGCCTTAACCCAAATATATATAAAGCTGAAAAATTTGAGGACTGGGGCAGACAAGAGAAGCGTTAGCGGAAGACACCAAAAACGCAGGCAAAATTGATTCCAATCGGAAATTTAAATGGTGCATGAGCTCTTGACCAGGTGGCAACAGTGCATATTCTCCCCTGATTGACTTCATTTCCAAAGGAACGCGCTTCGGCCAAGGACATGCCGCATGCTTTATTAATTAAGAGTAATCCGTGCAAGATGTGCAAGTAGATCTCCAAATCGTACATCCGCTTATAAGCGTCTTTTCGGAAAGCAAAGTATCGGATTTCCAAGCCGAACTCGAGCGTCCTTCATGGCTTCATTCAAGGCCTCCTTGTCAGAGTTCAACAGCATTTCAACCACCTCTATAACAATCACTTCTGGAATTTCGAGCGATCTAACCTGAACCGCACGTTTCAACGCTTCCCAACTCCTGGATACCAAGCTTGACTCAACCAAAAATGGTGCAAATTCACATTCCCAGTCCGGATGGCTTTGCAGCATTCCAACAATGTGAGCTCGTAAAGAATCTACATGATCATATGGAATAGATTTAAGCTCAATCAATTGCAATATGGATAGCCTCAAAAGTTATATTTGCTTACTGTAATGACCAGGATTTCTCAATCACCAAAGAAAGCCAACATGTGATTGAAGTTCATCGGGATGCCTTTGTAATTGTACCCCCCAGCAGCTCTGTGTAGATGTCCAGCTCCCGGTCAATTTGCGGTCCCGGATTTGGTGCGGGATAGACAGAGCAGTGATTTTTGGCAAGATGCCTTCCATACTGTCTGGATTGTCAACAGAAGCATAGATCTCATGGGCGTTTTTGTAGTACTTTTGCAATTGCTTTTTGGATGAAATCTTATGCGTTGCTTCATTAACAATGAGACTCTGGCCATTTGACATTTGACCACCCTTGAGTTTAACCAAATGATTTGTCAAGAGATAAGAAACAATTGAGATCAGTGATTGAGCAATCAAAGCGGCAAGAGAGACAACTTACATATTCTGGACCAAACAGCTTGTTGTTGGACAGAGCTGACATGTTGCCTTGAGAGTAATAGACACAGGAGAGTAGCAAGTGGGTTGGAAGACGTTGGGGATGGAGCTTGATGAGGGTATGAAGCAGTGAGAGCAAGCAAGGATTGTCGGATTTTTTGGAGTGGACGGCATGGGCATAGCTGAGGTTGCAGGACTCCAAAAGTGTGACTGAGTAGGATCTGAAGAGTCTGAAATGGACAAGGGGGATGATTGGGGAGAGGAGAGCAAGAACAAGGAGGTTGATGAGGAGCGGGAGGTGGTTTGTGTTGAGTGACAAACTAAAGGGCACATTGTAATTTAGCAATCATGAACATGATAGAGAGAAATACAATGTGAGAAACAAAATGAAAAAGCTCAATCACCTAAATGCAGTAAATGAAATACTATAGGATAGATGGATCAAGGCAAGGAGGAACAAGGTGACGAAGAACAAAAAAGAAAACTAAGAAAATGGAGATGTCAATCAATCTATCTTAATCTGAAGGAAATGAGACATCTACACCTACGTCTCTTTCAGAAGACCTGGCTGTGTTTAATGAGATTGGCGGAGTGTTGAATAAGAAGGAAAGCACAGTGGTCGTCGGCGAGTTGTTGATAGGAAGGGAAGTGCTATAAGTCAAAGAGACGCAAGAAAAGCGTAGACGACTTGATGTTTGTTGTAGTGGAGGAACGGGCGCAATAACAATTGTTGATGTTTTGTTGTAGTGGAGGAACGGGCGCAATAAAAATTGTAATGTATTTGAGCGCAACAAAAAGATTTTCTAGATAATTAATAATTCTAGAGTTCCCCGAGGGAAAGGGAAAAGGATGAGAATGGTAGCGAGGTTATAAGCACAATTGAGAGTGCGATACCTAAGAGGGACGAGCGTAAAGATAATCTGACTGTGGTGATGTCATAGGTCAATGCACAATGACATCACTGCAATCTAGAGGAACCAAAATATAGGAACGAGCGGTGATGCTCAGATCTCAACACCCCCCCTTTCCTCTAGTCGAAGTAAGCCTAGACGTTGAAGAGACTTGACAAGGGCTGGACGAGGAACAGACTTAGTGAGAATGTCAGCAAACATATCAGCCGTCGGAGTGTATTGAAGATGGATCTTGCAATTCTTGATGACCTCACAAACGAAGGGTAATTGTATCTCGACGTGCTTCAT